>WSXT02006960.1:0-14831 GCA_011762715.2 Neuroterus valhalla | reverse complement strand
TGGTTTGGACCTTCGATTTGAATCAGCCAAAGCTCTCGCCGCATCATAAACTGAACAAGTGATGGTCCAGAGGTCGGAATCTTCTAAAAGATCTTCACGAAGGGTTTGCAGCGTTTGCAGCTGTTGGGGAAGCGTCCTGCAGACATCTCTTGTTTGCGCGAGGTTAATGGCAAGGTTTCTCAACACTTGCTATGAAAGGTGCGAAAGCTCTAAGTGTTTCTGGCACCACAGAGTGTGCAAGCGCGCCATGTAACCTCTGCGATTAGAAACAGTACCGGCATCATAGCAACTAAGCAGTTCATTATCAAGTTGATTCATTCGTAAAGAACGTCGATTGTCTCGCCTGTTCGTCATCATGTTTCCATCTAATTCAGCACCTCAAACTCTGAAACGATCGACAATACTGGCCGAACCATTGCGGTTGCTCTGCGCGTTCGATCATTCTGAACTGCATTCATAACTGGATTTGAGTGTTGTGCTTCCACAGTTATTCCCACGAGTAACTAGGGAAGGGATTGTCCACCCTCGCAGAGCCCGCATGAAAGAGCAAGGCTACATACTCCAGAAGGTCGCCCGGTATCCTCAAGACACCGTGGAGAACATCACACCTAGGTGCCATTCAGCTTTCAGTACGATCGTTCACGCCTTAGCTTGGAAGTTTTTGCTTCGGGACCATCCCTTGACCATTGTCCACGACTGCTTAATAATTTTCGTAACTGTATTCAGCAGAAACCCTCAGTACAGCGACCCTCTTTACGCAACCTGAACCACGTGGCCACGCTCGATGGCTTTGTCATAGGCCAACCAGTTTGATGCCAAAGGAATCGTACCGAAAACCGGTATATATATATATATATATATATATATCCCTATATATAATGCGACGGAAAATTAGGGAACCCTTGAGCAAAAACCTGCCAAGGCTGTGAAAACGTTTTCACTTGATTCCATCATCTTTCAAAGTTGGTCTGGATAATGTAAAAGGATGGTATGATTGCTAATATACATTCATTGTGGAATTAAAAAAAGAATGAGCCTTATTCTCTAATGATTGTAATTAAGTAAACAGTCTCATCAGATTTTTTTCATCGTCATCCCTCGCCTTTCTCCTCTAATTTATAAGTGCTCGACCATCCAAGATCTAATCTTAGAATGTGCTGTAATGTCTACAAGTTTTACTTGATCACATCTCTAGACAGAGAATTAATTCTTTAACGTTGATTAAGTTTTGGATTGAGACGTTCCGAATTTCACCATTCATAATTCATTAGTTGTGGACGTAAGACTTTTGAACACTATCATTTTCTATTCAAAAATTTTTGAAATACAGTTGTGTTGAATTTACCAATGTTTGGCTGTATGAGACTTTTGAAATGGAAAATTTCTATTAAATCTGTCGATATTGAAAAAATACTTCGTTGAAAATATGATTATATTAGGGATCTATATTCTTCTACACATGAGCAAATAAAAAAGTGTTCGAATTGGAGATGCTTCTAACTGAACGTTTTTTTCAAATCGTATTTATGATGCAGAACCGTAGACTGAATGTTTGAGAAATTCGTTCGAACAGCTCCTTTATGAGTCTCTGCTATATATATTAACTTTTATGACTTCTATCCGCTAACACACTTTATCTATTCTCAAAATGAATTATTGACATGTCATAAATGAGTCACGTGATCCGAATCATCGGTGTTTTTTGAAAACGACTCACGTCCGCATCAAAAGGGATTCCGAGTTGAAATTCCGGAAGAGCCTAAGAAAACATTGATCTACGTTGGTATGCAACATCTTTTGCATAGGAAAGGAAAACTCACGATTCGTTGGTTTCCCAGTGGCTTTCAGCAAAAAAGAGATTAGGGAATTAACCCTTATGCAGGCCTCACCACAAGTCAGCCGAAGACTGACTAGCCGTTGACGGTCAGCGTGTAGTAGCTCGGAGTTTCCAAAACAAAATTGGTTGTTGCTTCGAGTAAGAAAATGATGACGCCTATTTGTGCAGGACGAGCCAAGTGACCGCGTAGGGCCGTTAAGACGCTCACTTTCCGGGAGGTTCATGGGAACCAAAGAAAAAATGTCGGAAAAAATCCTGCCGGCCAAACACCTGTCTTGTCAGTCAACACTTGTCGATAGTGGTGAGGCCTGCCTCATGCGTCAGCTAGCAAATGCTTCGACATTGATCAAAGCGAACCCCTTCGGGAGAGTAAAAGACACTCGAATTTGCCTCAATCTATGACAAAAAATTCAAGGAAGTCTTGATTCAATGTTCTCTAATACTCTCTAATGTACTCTCTAGTAATACACAAACGACTACTGATTCGAGTTTGCACGTCGAATCTTTTTTTTAATTCACCTCGACCTGGCATTCCGATAAATTATACACGCATTTAATAAGCGCTGCCTCAATTCATCTAAAAGCGTCGTGAATCATTCTGACGAATCAGGAAATAGGATTCACATGCATTCAAGAAATGTTCATTTTCCCTAATCCGTATCCATTATTTTCTTTCTGCTTCTTTTGACCATCACATTTTTCTCATCATTAATCAAAGTTTCATTGGAACATTCTTTTCTTCCAATTACAAAGCCACTACATATGAATTCTGGATGAAAATACCATGTCCTAATTGCCCCTGATGCTGTGTGGTACAAAACGAGACGGATAGTTGATATTGCACATTTTTAACTCTTAAGCAGAATCGTTTAAGCTCCTAGATTGTATCTTATCCGCATAAGGAAGATATTCAAGGGGATAATGAGTATTATTCACATGCTGTGGTTCAAGAATATTTAAAAAATAGTTCCAATCACTCGCCATTTCCATATCAACGAAAACTTGCCCAATATGACGAGACACATCCCGAAATTTCATCCAATCAGGTTTTTGGCTATGGAGATTGTTGTAACCATGGTTTAGTGAAGGCGAATGAGTTGCCCTCCAGAAGGAGAGCCCATCGTCTACCCTTACGCCAAAGTAAAGGAAACTATCACTCTATCTCCTATAACTCTAACTTCATCTCCATCTTGTGACTTGATGATATACATAATAAGGTTCGCTGCAGAGGTTCTCATGAAAACTGCGTAGTTCAAGAGATATCGGCAAAAGGGTGATGGGAAAAGGCTCAGAGAGTAACCCCAAAAGACGCCTACCTGTCGAATGACGTAGTTTACGCAGCAGAACCGTGGTAAACTTTACCTATGATCACATCCCTTGACCGTGAGATGGGTAACTACATAGTAAAATAAAATCATAATGAATTACCATCAGAACCTTAATTGTCTTCCGAACACGGAACAACCCAAAAATGACTATTTTCTGCATGCATCCAGTAAGTTTCACGGTATATTTTTGGTACGCGGTGATGGTACAGAGGTTACGAACAAGTTGAGGCGTCGTACCTCTGAAAGCACCGATGACGAGGTCACTGCAAGAACAAGCTTCAGACGAAAACCAGGAAGTGACATTGAGACCAACTGCTGAAACAATGCATCCCTCAAGAGACGATGGTGATTTCATGCTAAGGAGGAACATTAAAATTTAGGTCCCTTCATGCCCCATGATCTGGCTTAAATGAATTAAACCCTTCGTGAGGATCTTTCGGAGGATTCCAACCAATGACTATCACTTGTTCAGTTCATGATGCGATGACAGCTTTTTTAGTTGATTCATATCGAAGGTCTAAACCAACCATTGATAAAACAGCTAAAAACCGCTCGCATTAACTAAGCAAGAAGATTGTCTGAACAAGACAAAACACATCCCGTATGCAGCGTGTGATCCACTATATAACATCCGGTCAACCTTCTACGGCAAAGGTCCAAAATTCCGCTTATGGAATGAGGATCCATCATTATACATCGAAAATGTCAAAGCTGATGCTTATCACGCAGCACATCGTTGACGAAATACGAGTCCTATCTGACAAAAGAAGGAGAATCAGGGAAAGGGAGGGATGGGTCAGAAGGAATCAATAGTTTCTTGCTGACCAATCGCGCCCCTTCAGCGATCCTCCTGTTTTTGTCGAAAACCCACCAAAGCCTGAAGCGTTCGAGACATTTTAGAGAGAGATTTACGACGTAAAACATCCATTGATTCAACTTACCATAGACTCATCATCTTTCTATAGAAAAGCACAAAGGTTCATTCCGATATAGAAGTATGCATCAAGAGAATAATGCTCCTTTGTGAGACCATATTTACTCTCACTTCTGGAAAACATCGTGTGACAACTAACAGCGTCACTTTCCGGAGAGGTGTCTTTGAGGTCATCACTTTGCGATTCTCATGGGTACCTCTGTCGCAGAACTAATGATAGTGAGGATTGGATAAGTATGCCAAGACTTATCTGAAACATGGGCGAATAGCACGTATAGATAAGGACCCTAAGCTTGTGGGCGGAAGTGCTATCAGACACCTTAGCGCTAGAGAGACCTTCAAATACCTGAGCGTGCCTGAAAACCGAATTCGGGAGACGATATCAGTAGAGGCAGATGACGAAGACAGCAGACATGACGAAGCAGATACGAACACCGCCTTTGACTTATTTGATCGTCAAACCTGTCGTTATTGAACAGGATATCTGTGACTAACATGCCTGCAGTCTCGGTTCTACTCTTTTCGTTTGGGGCGGTCTCATGGACGGAAAACAAGCTCAAGGCCCTTGTTGTCACTAATTGCAAGAAAATGCATATGAAGGAAAGCTCGCATATACTGTTCATATCATCGCGAACGGTGTAGATCCTCTCCTGGCAATGCTCAGGAATTTCGAAATGAGTGTGGAAGGAGCTTTCCTTCACAAAGCCGCGGAGCAGGCATCTAAAACTCTTGGCCTGGACCTCAACATCAGGAGTGAGGACAGTGCATTACTGCATTAAGATGCCTCACTCCTAGAAGCACAGGTGAGAAAAGCGGAGGCCAAAAACTTCCTAAAACAACATGAAGACAAGATGACGCACGTAAACTTTTACAATATTGTAAAAAATCAATCCTTGTCACATCAGTCAACGTTTGTTTTCCTTGAATCATCTGGACCTAATTCAGGAGCGGAGAGTTTCATTTTCGCGTGTCAGGACGGTGTGATTTGCACCTTAGCATACCGTAGAAGCATATTACGTCAACAGTTTTCCAACAATAGGTGTACAGCGTGTCCTAAACTCCCTGAGCACCTTTGGCATATCCTATCGAATCGTTCTATTCACGCAGGGACGACGTATATGTACAGAACAAATGCGGCCTTGAGTATGCTTTTATCTTTGTCGCTCTTATGAGGTTGGCCGCGACCCTGACTGACTAATTAGCACAACCCTATCTAGCACATAAGACCCTACACCGTACTCTTTGACAAACGTGACTGAACTATGTTCGTGATCAACTTCTCGGCCCAGGCCGGCTACAAAATCAGAATTGTTCTCAATGTCGGTGCTCTTGATGGTGCGACTCCGTCACTGGTTAGTTAGCCTTTAGGCCATAACCATGTGCCAGAAATATTCCGTGGCACTTAGTGGATGAAGGCAGAGATTAGAAATACTTGGTTCCCTTCGTGTCATGAGGACCTACGAGGGTTCAGCCTTTTCACGAAAGAGTTTGTCGAATAATAGCTTGATACCCGATGGCCTGATACGGAGCAAGAACTCTCTGGTCAATCACCCAAAGTTTAATGAATTGCTTTTTACTCCGAGGAAAAATGAATTCAGTAGCTTCATACACTGAACAAATAGTTGTATCTGAGGTTTTCGATTCAAGCCCATAGTAAACAAAAAAAAAGTGGCTTTTCGATAATTATCATAAAACATCATCGCATCATTCGAGAAATTTTTATTTCCTCAATATTATTATAGAAAAGAAGAAAAGCGAGTCTTTGATTCACACTCTTTTTTAACTATAATTACCTTATTTATTTATACAACTAAAAACACATTATTTACAAAAGATGTATATAGATTTCCAGTAAAATGTGAGACATGCTCGAATTCAAGATTTCGTATGATAGGATATCTTAGCCTCAAATATCTCTTGACCTCAGGATTCCTAATCTATCACTCCATCAAAAACAAATGGACTGCCTTTTATGGCTACGTATATTCGGCCTTGGCCTTCACCTTCCGTTCGGCCGTCTGGTACATTACGATGCGGTTTATAGACATTGTACATTCCAAAGTTGCTAGCTGAATACCTTATGCCTCCAAGTTCTATCTGAGCTGAATTTGGAAGATCCTTAAGGGAGTTATGAGTATCGTTCAGATATTGATGTGTGAGAGCATCTGCAATATACCTCCGTCTAATTCCTCCCCCCATTTCTATATAAACGGAATAGTGTTCAAACGAAGAATAAATATCCCGAGTTTTGATCCAGTCTGGTCGTAGATTATCAGGATCAAGATTGCCGTTTGGGAGGAGTCGAGTGAGCTCCCCTCTGAAAGTAGAACCATCGTCCATTCTTATCACAACCGTTGAATGACCAGCCATCATTCCAGCAGCACCTGGTTTTGTAAAAGAAAAGGATATTTTTTAGGTTTGCATACTGCAGTGCCTTTAGCAGACAATGAATTCTATCGAATACTGGTCAAGAAAAATGTTCTATATATTCTTCTCAGCATTTGAACGGCCCTAATGGCCGGTATGCAGTTGCATTTGGGATAAAATAGTTGAATAAATTTAACGCAATCTGAACCGAAGAAGAATTAACAGGTTGGAAAACGATTTATCAAAGTGGTCCTCTTATCTCTCTATTCCTAATCTCACTTAGACATGTTTGTGCGATTTTCCTCCCCTCTCCCCTATCCAACTCCTCTTCAAACATTCATGCGTTTTTTATTTGTCTCACTATCATTTTCTCTTTGAAGACTTTCAACTCTCTTTCGTTTCTTCTATCCCCAAATCTTAACCTCATAGCACAGAACCGCCCAGACCAACACATCAAACATCCATACTCTCATCCTCCAATCTTCCTTAAATCTCCTCCTCCCCATACAACGCACTTGGCCCATGTATTTTGCTGGCGCATTCTAACCTTGTTCTTACTTGTAGTTCGTTTCCTCCTCCTGCCTTAAACCAGAACCCTAGGTAACAGAATTCTTCCACTATTTCCACTATCTCTTCGTTTGCCTTCCATTCATACTCCACTTTACTGTTTTTCTTCTTGAAGCACATCATCTTAGTCTTACTAACATTAACCGTTAGGTCTTTCCCTATTACGTATTCTTCAAAGCCTTTCATCAACAGATTCATTCCTTTTTGGTCCTCTGCCAAAAGTACGACATCGCCTGCATATGCTAAAGAGTAAATCTTACTCCTGCCTAGAATCGTGGCTCCCTTCTCCTTCTCTTTCTCTTTCAGCTTTTCCTTCAGGTCTGTCATCAGAATACTAAACAATAAAGGACTCAACGGACAAGCTTGCCTCAGCCCTACCCCTGTCCAGGATCCTTCACCTCTCTGATTTCCTAGCTTCACTCTACACCTGGTCCTCACAAAGACATCTCTTATTCTTCCTGTCAACCCAACCTACACTACACTCTCTTTCTCATAGCCTGACACAGTTCCTTTCTGTTTCCCTCTCTTCCGCACCAGATTCCTTTTCACTAAATAGTTTAGGATGTAATTATTATCCGATATCCCCATTCCTTCCCCTGAATCCCATCTGGTTGTGTGGAATACTTTCCCTTTCTTCCACCTGTCTTTCTAACCTTTTCCTGAGTACTTCTGCATATATTCTGTATCCCACCGACATAAGTGTAATTCCTCTATATGCCTCTACCTTCTGACCCTCTGCTCTCTTTACCAACAGCACCACTAGTCCCGTCCTCCATTACTCCGGACACCCTCTTTCCCTATTTATCATCTCCCACTCTCTGCCTTCCTCTACTGCTTTCTCGACCTCTTCCATGTATCTTTCTTTCTCTCCATGCTTTTTGTCGTTCAAAATTTTCTCATATTCTCGTTTAGTTTTATTAGAATCCCTTTTTTCAATCTCTCCTCTCCCTCATTCACTTATGCGTTCCTTCATTCTCTCTAAAACATCTTTACACTCGTCGTCCCACAATCCTTGGTTCACCCTTTCTCCCCTCTTTTTGGTCTTACCTCTTCTCTCACCTTCTCAATAGCTCCTTTTATTCTTTCTAATATTTGGTTCACTCCCTCATCCTCTATCCTCCTTCAATTCTGCTCTCTCATTTTTCCTCTGCATCCCCTAAACTTATCTTCTTCCCAACGGCCCATATTCATCTTCCTTTCTTTTCTCCCTTCCCTCTTTCCTTGAAATAGCCTTATACCCCTACTTCTCAACGTCGCTATTAGCAGGAAGTGCTCAGCGCATGTCTCATTATCAACTTCCTTTCCCACCAGCAGCTTCCTTATCCTATCTTCTGACAGGATATAGTCAATTACAGTTTCCTCTTTTCCTATAAACGTTATGTCGCCATCCTCGTCACGTATTGGATGGCCATTGCAGATAAATTATCCCGTCTCACCTATCAGGTTGAGCAGTACCCTTTCCTCCCTATCTATTTCCCTATGCTTTGATTTCCTCAAGAAAACATTTTTCTCTTCATCCCATACTTCTCACCCATGATCCCCTGTCCAAGCATTTAGGTTCCCTTAATCAAAGTCAGCTCTTCCTCTTTTTACTCCATCCAATTTCTCATAACTTCCACCCCTCCTTTTCTCTCCTTCTCCTATGAATGCAAACTATCGCCACCCTTACTTTTCCCACTCTAATTCTTCTTACCATTATCCCATCCTTTATTCCTCTATCTTCCCCTACTCCCTGTTCCGCCGTTCAATCCTTTCTTTCCCCTGATAAAATGCCTACCATCCCTTTCCCTTTCACTAGATCTCTTCTTACCTTATTCATCTTCCATTCATATCCTTTTGGCAACCTCTTTTTGATGTTCTCCCAGTCTTCCTTCTCAGCCCAAGTTTAACTCATCATTATTGCGTCCCACTTTTTTATTCCCTCCAATGAAACCTTTATCCTTATTTCTTATTCCCGACACACTCAAGAATGCCGCTTTTATGTCTTGACTTCCCCTCGTACTTTCCTCGTCCTTGTCTTCAATAGTTTACGACTCGCACCAACCCCGACGCCTCTCCTTTCTTATTCCTATTATCCTTATTTTTTTCCTACCCTTGGCCAGGTCTTATTTCATCTAACTCTTCGTCCCATACCCTAATCTCTCCGTTTACCAAAATCCTGTCTCCCTCCACTATTACTTTGTTACCCTCACCTTTCTCCTACCATACTCTCTGGTTGATCTTCCATTTTCGCTTTCTTTTCTGCGAAGTCATGTCTCCTTCTATTCTTTTTTTCCTTTCTTTCAACAAGTTCTTCCTACCCATTATCTTAAATATTACCTCCTCACTTCCTAATGTTACCAGAACCATGCCATCCCTTCCTTCCATCCACCTTCCTATTCTTCTGAACTCTTCTACCCGCACGTTCGCAAATTTGATTTTTATGGTGAAATCATGAAAAAAACCCAAAACTTATAATTTTTTGAGTGTATCTCAGCTAATATACAAAATTTAGGAAAATGTTTCAGGAAAAACTTGTAGATCTTATTAAAATACATATTATTTGTTTTATACATTTTTGTTCTACGGGTGATGGTTTCCGAGAAAATTAGGGAGAAACTTCCGAAAAGATGATATGCCCAATTCCCGTCAAACTGCGTATATCAATGGATTTTGATGCGCTGAATTTGAATATGACAGTGAACATCGGGACGAATTTGATTTTCATGGTGAAATCATGAAAAACCCATCAAAATAATGATTTTTTTATGTTATCTCAGCTAATGTGCAAAATTTAAAAAAATGTATTACATAAAAAATGCAGATCTCATCGAAATACACATTTTCTGTCTTATTTATTATTCTTCTACGGGTAACAGTTTCCGAGGAAATTCACCTGGAAGATTCCGCGCTCGTTTACCTACTCGAGCCGCCCCACGGTACCTGGAAAAGGGGAAGGCCTTTGACCAACATTATTTCTGTGACCAGTCAGAGGGTTCCCCCTTCCGCCTTCCATGGGACCTGGAAAAGGGGTGGGGTTGGACCAACATTATTTCTGTAGCTAGTCACAGGGGTGCCCTCCCGTCCCCAAGAGACCTGGGAAAGGGGTAAGGGCTTGACCAACATCATTTCTATGACCAGTCAAAGGGTCGCCTTCCTGCCTCCCACGGGACCTGGGAAAAGAGAAGGGGTTTGACCAAAATTATTTCTGTAGCCAGTCACAGGGGTGCCTTCTCGCTCCCACGGGACCTGGGAAAGAGGTGAGGGCTTGACCAACATTATTTCCGTGACCAGTCAGAGGGTTGCCATTCCGTCTCCCACAGGACCTTGGAAAAGGAAAGGGGTTCGACCAACATTATTTCTGTAGCCAATCACAGAGGCGCCTTCCCGCCCCCGCGGGACCTGGAAAGGGGTAGGGGTTTGACCAACATTATTTCTGTCACCGGTGAAAGTGTAGCCTTCCTGCCTCCTACGGGATCTGAGAAAGGGGTAGGGGTTTGACCAACCATATTTCTGTAGCCAGTCACATGGGGGCCTTCCCGCCTTGCGGGACCTGCGAGAGGGATAGAGGTTTGACCAACATTATTTCTGTGACCAGTCAGAGGGTCGCCTTTCCGCCATCCACGGGACCTGTGAAAAGGGAAGGGGTTTGACCAACCATATTTCTGTAGCCTGTCACATGGGTGCCTTCACGCCCCGCGGGACCTGCGAGAGGGATAGAGGTTAAACCAACATTATTTCTGTGAACAGTCAGAGGGTCGCCTCCCCGCCCCCCACGGGACCTAGGAAAGGGGTAAGGGCTTGAACAACATTATTTCTGTGACCAGTCAGAGGGTTGCCTTCAAGCCTCCCACGGGACCTGGGAAAAGGGAAGGGGTTTGACCAACATTATTTCTGTAGGCAATCACAGGGGTGCCTTTTCACCCCGGCGGGCCCTGGGAAAGGGGTAGAGGTATTACCAACATTATTTCTGTAGCCAGTCACAGGGGTGCCTTCTCGACCCCACGGGACCTGGTAAAGAGTTAAGTGCTTGACCAACATTAATTCTGTGACCAGTCAGAGGGTTGCCTTCCCGCCTTGCACGGGAGTTGAGAAGAGGGAAGGGGTTTGATCAATATTATTTCTGTAACCAGTCAGAGGGTCGCCTTTCCGCCTGGGAAAGGGGTAAGAGCTTGACGAACATTGTTTCTGTGACGAGTAAGAGGGTCGCCTTCCCGCCTCCCACGGGACCTGGGAAAAGAGAAGGGGTTTGACCAACATTATTTCTGTACCCGGGACAGGGGTGCCTTCTCGCTCCCACGGGACCTGGGAAAGAGGTGAGGGCTTGACCATCAATATTTCTGTGACCAGTCAGAGGGTTGCCATTCTGTCTCCCACGGGACCTGGGAAAAGGAAAGGGGTTTGACCAACATTATTTCTGTAGCCAACCACAGGGGTGCCTTTCCGCCCCCGCGGGACCTGGAAAGGGGTAGGGGTTTGACCAACATTATTTCTGTCACCGGTGGAAGTGTTGTCTTCGTGCCTCCCACGGGATCTGAGAAAGGGGTAGGGGTTTGACCAACCATATTTCTGTAGCCAGTCACAGGGATGCCTTCTCGCTCCCACAGGATATGGAAAAGAGGTGAGGGCTTGACCAACATTAATTCAGTGACCAGTCAGAGGGTTGCCTTACCGCCTCCCACGGGAGTTGGGAAGAGGGAAGGGGTTGGACCAATATTATTTCTGTAGCTAGTCATGGGGGTGCTTTCCCGCCCCCACGGGACCTGGGAAAGGGGTAAGAGCTTGACCAACATTGTTTCTGTGACGAGTAAGAGGGTTGCCTTCCCGCTTCACACGAGACCTGGGAAAGGGGTAAGGGTTTGACCAACATTATTTCTGAAGTAGTGTGCTTTCCTAATTCTAGATTAGCACTCATTTTCTGAAAAAACTATCACCCGTAGAAGAAAAATGTATAAAACAAAAAATATGTATTTAAATGATGCCAACAACTTTCACTTGGAACATTTTTTTCAATTTTGCATATTAGCTGAGACAAACTCAAAAAACCATAATTTTCATGGTTTCTTCATGATTTTACCATAAAAATCAAATTTGCGCCAATTTTCACCATCAGATTCGTAATCAGCGCATGTTCCTCCAGTATAAAGGGGTACAGTTTTAATTTTCCATCTTTGTTTTTTTTTGTTTACACATTTTCTTAGTTCAACATTCAAGTTGGAACATTTTTGGATTTGGAAATTGGAGACATTTTTTGGCGACTAAGGGAAATATTCGAGCAAACCAGAATCGGCATATTTCTAAGGAAAACCTATACTAATGCAAGTACTATTCTGATTCCGAAAATTTTAAAATCAGTTTGAAACGAAGAACTCGGTATCAAAGATTTTAATAATAAATAATATTTCTTCAATCCTCTTTATTGTTCAATGAAGAGAACAGAGATTTTGCGAAACTTCAGGAATAAATCATCCCGACTATATGATTTTGATAAATCAACATGTCTGATAGCATGAATGTAATATTTGTTATGAATATATATTATGATAATAAATCACACTTACTTTTGAAGAGAAGAAAACTCATGAATGTGAGAAGTGAACTTCCAGTTAACGTCTCCATTCTTCAAAATAGTCACTATAATCGAGGACAGTGAACTGATAGTTTGAAGACTTCGTCTGATCATTGACTGCATAAATGATACTTATATACACTCGATTTTGTGAATCGATTTGAGTAGAAGGAGGGCAATCGCGCGACATTTCTAGACTTATTGATGCAAGAAAAAGGCAATATTGTGAAACTCGTGAATGGACTACCCGCATCCTATCACGTAACCTCCATAATCTTCTTTGAATTTATCATTGACCTTCATCAATGATTCCTATAATACTCGTTAAATAACAGAAAAACAAGGTACTTCGACTCATCGCTACAGCATGATCCTGACTATCATCACGTACACCATCCTAGGAAACCCAGAAGATTGGAGAATGGGATTTCGAAAGATATTTTCGAATGCTATACCCTTGAAAACTTATGAATATTTCAACCTCTTCATCAAGAAATTTGGAAAATGGCTTACATGAATAAGGTTTTTGAAGAAAGTGGATTTTTGGAGTATGGTTCTTTCATGAAATAAATTTCGAAGCAAATAACTGAAAATTTATCCACATTCTAACAAAACCAAAAGTAATTATGCATGTCCGATGAGGCGCGGAAGCCAAAACGTATTACCGCTCTTCATGCTTTCACATCTTATTCTCTTTATTATCTCCTGACTTCCTTTTTCTCTTTTCCCACACAAATACCGTGCTCTCTCCATTGGCATAATCCACCCAGATCGCTCATTATACCTTGACCCTCTTATAGTATCCTCTCCTCTCTTTCTGCCTTCTCTCTCTCTCAATGCCGTTCCTCTTAACAATGCCATACACACTAGCCTACTTCCCCTCCCTTCACTTTCCGATCTTCCCATATCTCTTCTACCAACTCTCCTTCGAAACTCACTTCTCCTAACTGCTCCTGGTATTTCTCTATTTCTACTTCGAATCTCTCTGTCTCCTCCCACCCTTGCATATTCATGACCGTGTTCGTCCCCTGTTGCCATAATGTTAGCGACCGCTCACCCTCCATCCACTATCCAGTCTCTGAAAATATTCCCCTCCTTATTCATAATCGTGTCTTCAGACCTCCTTTCGAAGCTTCTCCCATCCACATAGAGATCCGCTTCCCTAATCCCCGTTATATTCACCCTACTAGCTCTACCTTTCTTCTTTGACCTGACCGCCTCTTGGAGCCTTCATCCAAACCCTCTTGGTAGCCTTGGTTCTATCCTGACCCACTCCTTGCTTTCTATCCACATTTCTACCAGTTTAACAACATCAAATGACTGCACCGCTCGCTCGCTCTCATTCTCTCAATTTCCTCGCTTCGCCTCGCACGCATTTTACTCTATTTCGCCAGCCTCGCACTTGACAAACTCTGCCCTCGCGGTTACTACCAATTTATTATATTCTATACCTTATTTGCTATTCCTTATCTACTATTTACATTACTCTCAGCTTTCTTACATCCACTTCTTTTCCTTCTTACACAACTATCTCCATTCCTCCTCCTTCCTTCTCTTCTCCTTCATCTTGCCCAACACCCCCTTCACCCATGCAATCGCTCTTTCCTCCCCTTTTTCATGCAGTATTATTTCATTTTAATTCCACTCCTCTCCAACTCCTCGCATTCTTCCAAGCAGTGTTGCACCTTTCCATACCCCTTTCCACAAAACTCGCACATCCTCTTCTGCTGCGGGAGCCAGAACCTGTAAGCGCCCTCCATGCTTCCACATCTTTCCTCGCTATTATTTTCTGGCTTCCTTTCTCTACTTTCTTACACAAATACTGCGCTCTCTCCATTGGCATAACCCACCCCTATTTCTCATTATACCTTGACTCTCTTATCCTCTCCTCCCCTTCTGCCTTCTCTCTCTCCAAGCCGTTCCTCTTAACCATCTCATACACCTTTTTTCCCTCCTCGTGACTTCTTCTCACTTCATCCTCATGCGGACCATTTTTTCGAAAATATCTTTCTCTCTCATCCTCCATCTTCCCCTCTCCGCTCCTGTTCTCCTTCTTTCACCAACACTCCCTTACCAGCCTACATCCCCCTTCTTCCATGAATTTGTCCTCATACTTACACGTCCGGCTTAGTGATGCCGTTCGATCCCTCAAAACTAGTTTGCGAACAGATTCTATCATCTTCTTTATTTAAGCGCCAAGTTTTAAGGATAAATTATATCCAAGTTTATCAGTGTTCAGTGACTCTTGTT
>WSXT02006949.1:0-11509 GCA_011762715.2 Neuroterus valhalla | reverse complement strand
GACAATCTACTCGGAGAAGATGCCACAAAGGAGACTCGCCACAAATAAACTCGGTTGCTTAGCATTTTTTACTCGGTTGACCTTAAACTACATCATTTCCATGAACAGTAATTTGCCACTTCAAATTTTTCTAAGGGGAGAGATGCCGCACTTTCGATTCATTGGAGGGAGAGAGATGCCGCAGGTAGATGATTTGGTTCGTGAGGCTTGCCACAAAATTGACAATCTACTCGGAGAAGATGCCACAAAGGAGACTCGCCACAAATAAACTCGGTTGCTTAGCATTTTTTACTCGGTCGACCTTAAACTACATCATTTCCATGAACAGTATTTTGCCACTTCAAATTTTTCTAAGGGGAGAGATGCCGCACTTTCGATTTTTTGGAGGGAGAAAGATGCCACAGGTGAACAATTCGGTTCGTTAGGCTTGCCAAAAAATTAGCAATCTACTCGGAGGAGATGCCGCAAGGGAGACTTGCCACAGATGAGACTTGACACAGGTAAGACTTACCGCCAGTGAGTCTTCGTACACATGAGACTTGTGACGTGTAACTACTAAAGGGACTTAGATAGAGTCTTCGAGAAACGGACAGATTGAAAGAGAGAGATAGGGCTGAGGGGAAAGTTGTAGCGGGGAATGGGTAGGGATTTAAAGAAAGAATTCGTGGTAGTAGAAGTAGTGAAAGAGGTCCTAAGCGCAGTAAGAGGAAGAAAAAAAGAAGAGAAGAAATGAAGATTAAACATGGACATTTGAGGGGAAGAAAATTTCTTAGAATCTAGAGAGAAAACAGAGAACGAGGAAGGGGACATGAAAAAGAAAGGAGTAGACACCCTGCTCAAAAGAATTCAAATGAATTATTGATATGATGGGGGAGAAGTTAAAACCGATAAGAGATGGACAGAGGGAAGAGAAGAGCGGCTAATGGAATGGCGAATGTAGAGAAAGTAAATGAAGGCATATTGAGAGTGGGGAAAATGGAGGAAGGGGGGTTTGGATGAGAGATACAACAATAGAAGATAAAGCTTCAAAGAAGGATGACAAGCAGAAGAGACAGGAAGGGAAGGCAAGGTACATGGAAGAAATTGAGGGAGAAGTAAGGGAAGGAAGGCGATGGAAAGAAATGAAGAGGAAAAGAGTAGGTTTCAAGAGTCTGCGAGAGAGCGTGGAAAATAGGGTAAGGGGTAAAAGAAGGAGGGCAATTACGAGAGATGATGATAGCGAAAATAGGATCATTCCGGAAGGATTAATTACGCAATTATAAAATTGAAAACAAACAAAACAATAGGCGAAGATGGCTTAGAAAACGAAGCACTGAAATATGGGATGGAAGGGGTAAAGGGTGGCTGGAAAAATAGGAGACAAGGCTGGTTGATCAATAAATGGAGAGAAAAGCAAGAAATGGGAATATAGAGGAAGTTATAGGAAAGAGATTGATATGATAAGTGGAAGGAAAGGGAAGTATAACTACTCATAATCAGACTAGATTTGGGAAAAAGATTTGAACCAGACATAAATTTTATATGCTCAATTATGTGTCAAAAAAGAACTTGGGGCGGAAAAAAGGAAACTTGTTGCGCTGTTTGTGGACTTCAGAGCAGCTTTCGACTCCGTTAACAGGAGATTCCTCCGAAAGGCCATGAAAGAAAGAGAAATAGATAACTGTCTGGTACAAAGGGTGAAAAAAGTGTTTGTAAAGGCGAAGCTAAGGGTGAAGATAGGAGAGAAGGAAAAAGAGGAATCCTGGAGAGGATATTGGTTTCAAGTTTCAAGCAAGAAGAGAGAACGAGCCACATGTCAAAAGAGTAAAGAATGTGCAAGAGAAGTAATGGAACAAGGGTAAGGTATGACCAGTATTAAGTTATGGAATAAAGATATAGAGTGAATATATGGAAATAGAAGGAATAGAAGGGTATAAAATGTCTTAAGGAGAGATTTTTAGTATGAAACTAAAAGGCAGGGTAGGAACAAGATTACCGAAGCGTAAGGCCAGGGATAATGGTCAAAGTGAAGAGAAGTAATGCAGTAAGATCGAAGTGGTAGGAAGATATATAAGAAAGAAGGTTTGATCATAGGATGCGAGAAAAGGGTAGAGACTGACAGGGAATAGAGGGAGAGATATCAGGAAGAAAGAGACAAGATGGATTGGAAACAATCTTAGAGTCAAGGTATCACAGCTGGTAGAGGATGGTGAAGGATGAGGAGCAGCCAGAATACCTGAGGAAAGATGAGAAGGGAATCAAGAAGAATAGAGTCGTGTCATTTAGGATAGGAGAGGAGTAACAGCATATAAATATTAGATGAAGGAAGAGGAGAATCAGTGTACCGTAGGTAAGTATGAGCGAGAATCATGTTTGCATGTTTTAGAAAGGTATTAAGTTGACGACGGAGGGAAAGAAGTACGGAATCAAGAATCAAGTAGATTCTGAATGGAAATGGTCAGGGTTAGGATTGGATGAAAAAGCTAACAGAGTTAAGGGAGACGGAGTAGGAAGGAAGACGAGGTAGGAAAGAATCCAAGATGACCAAAAACGACTTTTTAGGAATGGAAAAATAGAAATAGTATTGCAGAGTGGACCTACAATCTGTAGATCAACAGTGGTAAGAGGAAATCGAAGCCTCAGGCAAAGCCGGAAGTTTCTAGGATTAGGGATAGAGTGAGGGAGATTTGTAATAACTTGAGAAAAGGAAGGAGTGGACACGTTGCTGAAGAAACTCGAAAGAGTGATTGAGAAGGTGAGGAAGGAGGTAAGACTGACAGGAGGTAGAGGGTAAAAAAGAAGGGGGTAAAGGGATGACGAGTGTAAGTGGAATAAAGAGAATACGACATGCAGAATATAGCGATATTGCAGAAAGGCGGGGGCGAGGTAAAAAGAAATCTGCTGGATTCAGTGGGCATTTGCCGTAGTTGTAGCAGTCTTTTTTACCAGTAAAAGAGCAGGCAAATACCGAGCTATAGGATAACAACGAGAACGCAGGGAGTTGGATCCTTTGGCTTGAGATTTCAACAATCTGGTTAAAAATGTATCTTCGAAGGCTAAAAAATTCAATTTATAAAATATAATTATAAGATTTATCTGCCTTATCTGATTATGAGTGATGCAAAATTAGGATAAATAATCAGGTTAAAGTTGAAAAATTACAATTAAACATGTTCTGCTCTGAATTAATTAATTCAGGAATAAAAAGGTAGATTGCAGAGATAAAAGTTACGATTTTCCTGTTATTTGAACCGTACTCCTCCGAAGTCATTAAAAGTATTTTATGATCTTATTCTAGCGTAAAGGGATGTTCCTTTAGAGCTATATGGCAAAGTACTCTGAGTTTCCACTTCATGAAGGGAAGTAATCAAACTCTGGGGGTGATTCTAGAAAAGAAATTATCAGCTTCACTTCACTTTAGTCCACTGTTTTTTATTCAAATTTTGATGACAAACAGAAAGGCCACCAGATATTGTGAGATTTTTCAACAGATAGAATAATATTTGAACAAAAAGAGTGCATTTCAAGCCCAAAAGGATGCAAAATATTGCGTTTTGAACCAAATGAATGAATTTTCATTCCAAAGGAGGAATTTTTAAACAAAACACTTGACTTAACAACAGAGAAATTGCTCTTTCAACGAAAAATGATTCTGAAGAAAAACACATTTTTTAGAAGAAATTTAAATTTTCAACAACAAAATCAATTCCCTCACAAAAAGATGACTTTAAGAAAGAGTTGAATTTTCAAATCAAACAAAGATGCATTTTAGACCAGGAAAGAAGACTTTGACAGGATAACTTTTCAACAAAAAAAATTTCATTTTCAAGGAAGAAATATGAATTTCCTATCCAATAGAACGCATTTTGAAAACACAGACAGATTTCGAAAAGATTATTGAATACCCAACCGAAAAGATGATTTTTCATTAAAACAAATGAATGTCTAACCAACAAAGATGTACCGTCAACGAAATGCAAGATTTTCCTACCAAACTGATGAATCTCCAAAAAAATCGACCAATTTTCAACCAAGGGTTGAATCAGTCCGTTAAATTTTATACTAAAAAAGATAACCTGCTGATAAAATAGATCAATTTCAAAATAAAAAATGGAAAAAAAATTGAGTCGAATCAAACTAAATAGAAAACAAATCCTCAAAAAGTCGACAAATTTTCAACCAAAGAGACAAATCTCGAAACAATGAGTTTTTAACAAATTAGTCCCATTTCGAATCGGTCCCTCCAATCTTATATCATAAAAGATGACCTTCTGATAGAAAAGATAAATTTCGAAATTAAAAATAAATTTAAAAAAATAAAATAAAATAAAACTAAATAGAAAACAAATCTCCAAAAGAGTCGACCAAATTTGAACCAAAGAGATGAATCTTAAAACAATGATTTTCTAACAAATAAGTCGAATTTCCAATCAATCCCTTTAATTCTATGTCGAAAAATATAACGTTTTGACAGAATAGATCAATTGAAAAAAAAAGAATTTGAAATTAATTTAAATTTAACTAGATAGAAGAAGAATCTCCAAAAAAGTCGATCAATTTTCAACCAAAGAGACAAATCTTGAAACAATGATTTTTCCACAAATTAGTCCAAATTACAATCAGTCCCTTCAAAAAAAAGATGACCTTCTGATGGAAAAGATGAATAAAAATAAATTTCAAAAAATTAAATAAAATAAAACTAAATAGAAAACGAATCTCCAAAAGAGTCGACCAATTCTGAACCAAAGAGACAAATCTTAAAACAATAGTTTGTTAACAAATCAGTCCGATTCCCAATCAGTGTGTGAAATTCTATACCATAAACGGAAACCTTCTGATAAAATAGATCAATTTTAAAATAAAAAATGTTAACAAAATTAAATAAAATAAACTAAATAGAAAAAGAATCTCCAGATAATTCGTTCAATTCCCAAACGAAGAGACAAATCTTGAAACTATGATTTGTTAACAAATTAGTCCAATTTTCAATCAGTTCGTTAAATCTCATGCCAAAAAAGATGACCTTCTGATAAAATGGTAGAATTAAAAACAAATTTTAAAAAATTAAATAAAGTAAAACTTAACCCGACCCGACCCGAAGTCATTCTGCACATCACTAAAAATTGGTGATGCAAGTTTGTATATTCAGTTATACATTGGTCTATAACTAAAAATTTTGTTGTTCAGAAAAAATTCTTTCTTTTCAGTTTTGAGTTCAAACTGTTCCGAAAAGAAATTCGATTTTTTCATTAAAAGTTGAATTTTTGATGAAAATTTCCTGATATGAAACTAAAATCTTTTTTTAGTTGGAATTCATCTTTTTGTAGATAAAGTGATCTCATTGGTTTAAATTCAACTACTTTGTTGAAAATCCTATTTTTTTTGGTTGCGGATTTATATTTTTTTCATCTTCTTCGTTGCAAATTTAACTTTTTCGTTTAAAATTAAGTTTTTTCTTGATGAGCATAAATTTCAATTGTTGTTCTGTCGATAAAAAATTAATTCTCTGCAGACAAAAATCGAACTATCTGGTTGAAAATGAATCTTTGTTAAAAGCAATTATAACAACTTGGTCTAAAGTTGAACTGCCTTGTTCAAAATTAATTTTTCTCATTCATGTTTCCGAACTAAAAATAATAAAATATATGAAAATTCATAAAAACGAAAATCAAAATCCATCTATTGATCAAATCATAATAGAGACAAGAGATATTCCATAAAGGAAATACATGGAATTTATAATAAATGAACAAATTTGAATGAAAATATATTTCGAGTAATAAATTTGTTGAATTTCATTTTGTACAATATTAGAAAGTTACTTGCAAGAACTTGAAAATTCGTTGCGCAATCATTCCGTATTTGCATAATTCGCGATATTCATGAGCAAGTATTTAATTGTGTAAACCTTCTCGAGATCGAGTTTACAAGAGTTACGTCTCTGAAACTAAGATAGAGGTAGATAGAAAGGTATTTGTGAGGAACTATTATTCAAAAAATTGAATGGTTCAATTTTGAGTTAAAAAAACAGAATTTTTAACCAAATAGTTCAATTTTCAACCAGATAGATGAATTTTCAACTAGATGGATCCTGAAGAAAAAATGTAAGCTATCGAAAAAGAAATTCAACTCTCGAACAAGTAATTGAATTTCCAAACAAAAAACCGAAGAAATTCATGCCATGGAAATAAATTCCTCATTAAATAAAAGAATTTTCGTGGAAATATTGACATTTTCAACAGATAAGATGAATATTCAAACATGAGGATTCATTTTCTGCCAAGAAGGTTTCCAACGAAATATTCGAATTCCCAACTGAAATGAAGAATCTTTGAGCACATAGTTCCATTTTCAAAAGAAAAGATCAATTAATAACCAAAATGATGAATCCTGAGGAAAAAAACTATAACTTTCGACAAAATAGTTCACCTTTCAGATGAGCAATCGGGTTTCCAAACAAAAAATTACCAAAATTTAACCAGGGAAATTAATTTTTCACCAGAATGAGAGTATTTTCATCAAATTTCCAACCAAGGGGATGATTATTCAAAGAAGAATATTATTTGTAACAAAACGCAATAACATTCAAGGAAATTGATGAATTTTGTTGTTGTCAATTTCACTACTTCTTGAAAATCATATTCGATGGGTTTTTTTACAATTTTCTTACATTCTGAGAATGCTTGCTCTAGATCCACAAATTATTTTAATTACTAAAACATCCAATTTCTGCTATTTCATGCGGTTTTTTGCAATTAACTGGAAATTGGAGGGTGAACGGCCTAAACTGACTGGAAATTCGGATTTAGCGGGTCGAAAAACATTCCCGTAGGTAGGTCGCGTCCGGTGTACAGAAAACCTTTTTTTTTGTGTGACAGTGTTACTAATACCTTAGTACTTCATTTACTAACACAGTTTGTACGTGAGAGGTTGATTGAATTATGTATTTGTCTTAAAAGATTGCAAAAGCAATAATCAATCATTGTCGGATAATAAATTACAATAGTCAGGAATCATTTATTTTAAGAAAAATACTGTTCATTTTTAAGAAACTGCTTTTTACCTAATATTTTTTTATAATAACTTTATGAAGTGTGAACTTCTTCAAACTCACTGTATAACATTTTTGAATAGTTTTTTTCGATGACTTCATGTAATTTTGGATTTTGGATTTTGGATCGAGGACTCCCTCTGCAACCGGCCTTGTAACTCCATAAATCTCTATTTCCCTATTTTCTTGTTAGACATTTTTCATAGTAAAAAAGTCAAGCTTCCTTTTGCGAACATTACAAAAAATCGTAGGTGCCTAAATTGCGAAAAAAGTTGGATAAATTTCCTTATTTCCTACTAATGTATACATATATACATGTAAAACTCTTCTCCTAACGCATAAGGAAATGTGACGGGGTGACTGGAGGTTGACGAGCGAGCAAATGAACGGCGAGTGATCGAGTGATCGAGTGTTTGAGCGTTTTTACTGATTTGAGCGTACGAGCGAGAGAGAGTGAGATATGGGGGGGGGGGGGCAGCCTCCTCTTATTCTACTCAATCCTACCTATTCTTACAGTGCAATCTTAGCTAACTTATATTATTTGTGACTTCCGATTCCTTGTTCTTTCACTCCTCTTTCACCTTAACCTTTTCTTTTGGACAATCATTCTTCCATTGTATCACTTCTTCCCATTCACATATTCTGCACTTTCTTTCCTCCTTCTCTTCTCAATACATCTTTTGCTGACCTCATCCTCCAATCTGAACCTTGCTATTCCTGTCCATCTCTTTTCTCCCTACTCTTTTTCCAAATACTTTGTTAGTCCTTCCTTTTTTATTATCTTCTACTATTTATTGTATTTCTATTCCCTAATCCTCTCTCATCTTTCTATTCCTGTATTTTTTCCATCTCTCCCATTTTCTTCCATCCCCATATTTCTGCTCCATATCCTAAAACTGGCCATACCAGGGTATCAGATAATCATATTCTTCTTTCACAATCTTTCTTGGATCTTCTTTTTCCTATTCTTTACACCTGCTTCATTACCCCTGCCGCTTATTTTATTTTTTCTCTTATACGTGCCTTTCAAACTTGTTTTGCTTTTGAGGTGTATCCCAAATATTTAAACTCTTTCTCTTCTTCTACCTCTACTCCCTTCTATCTCCCAGTTCATACTTTTTTCTTCCTCTTCCTTTTCTCAGCCTCATTATCTTCGTAGTTCCTACATTCAACCCTGTATATATTGTATATACCCTAACTTTTCTCATCCTAATCATCACCATCCTTCTCTGCTCATTCCTTCTTCCAAGTGTGAAATCAAGATATAGAATGAAACTTGGCTCAGAGGACACACTTGTCCTACTCCCCTCACCAACAAAAAACTATCGCCTACCTTCCCTTATATCTTTTTTCAACATAACCTTTTCTATTTCTTTCCGGTCCAGAGAATCAAACGCCGATTTTAGGTCTGCAAACATAGCTATCATTTCACCCTCCTCCTTTTTATTCCTCCCATTTATTATATAATTAACGACTTAAATGTTGTCCATCACCCCCATTCTTATTTAAACCCCGTCTGATTTGGTGACACTGTCTCTTTCTCCTCAACTCCTTCCTTTAATCTCTCCGATAATGCCATTATATATAACTTTAGCAAGGTTGGCATTAGCGTCACTCCTATATAATCCTCAACCTCCTCTCCTTTGCCTTTTTCCAATATCGGTACCACTACCACTTTTTTCCATGACTCTAGCCGACCCTCTCTGCTCCATACCCTATCGCACATTATTCATGCCCATTCATTCAGTTCCTTCCCCTCATTATTTCCGTACTTCATTTGGAATTTCATCCAGACCTGGCGCTTTCATCTTTTTCGTTATTCCTTAAACATTGATTATTTCTTCTCTTGTTATATCCTCTTTCCCCTCTCTTCATATTTTATCTTTTCCCCACTCCCTAACTCATCTTTTTACTCCTTCTAGCAGATTCATAACATACTTTTTCCATTCCACTATCTCAATATCCTATTTTACCTTTTCCCTTCTTGTTTTTACCTAATTTCCTGTAAACCAAACCTCTTCTTCTGTTCAAGTCTTCTCCGCCTCTTCTTCGAGCCTCCTATTTTCTTCCTCTTTTTTCTTATCTCACATCTAAGCATATTTCTTGTTTTTTCTTCTATATTCATCTCAACTACTTTTTCCTTTCCTCCATCTGCTTAGTTCCTTTCTTACTTCCTCCTTGACTCCCTAAAAATCCTCATCCCATCCATTTCCGTTCTCTCCCATACTAACTTCTTCCTTGCTGGTTCCCTCTAAAACTCTTTTTATTTCTCCTATCATTATTTTCATCTCTTCATAAACATTTTCATCTCCCATTTTCACATTCTCAAGTTCCTCTTTGAGTAGCTATTTTTCTTCCAATAACCAATCCTCTCTTCCTTTTCTATTTGCCTTTACTTCCTTTCGACTCATATCTGTGATACTCTTGTCACCCTCTTACGTCAGTTATAATGGGAAGCGATCAGAATCTATGAATTCTCCTACCTTTAGTTTTTCGAACTTCTCTGTTACCTCGTCGTCTACTATCACAAAATCAATGACCGTTCCCTTTGACCCTACAAACGTGTAAATTAACCTTACTTATCCCTTTCTATATTCCATTTATGATAAACCATTCCCTTTCCTTTAAGCACTTTAACAATATCTCCCCTTTCCCGTCCAGTATCTTTTCTTTCGATTTTTTCTTCGCTCTTCACTCTTCTCCTTAACATCTTCCTCTTTGTCTCCTGTTCTTGCGTTGAAGTCTCCTCCCATAACAAGCCTAATCATCCTTCATTTTCTTCCATCAGTTCTTTTATCTCCTTCGATTTGTCCTGCGAATCTCCGTTCACATATGCACCCACTATCTTTCATCTCTCTGCTCCCATCTTTATCTCTTCTGTCAATAATCCTCCAATTTCTTCCTTTATAACTCTCCTATCCTCCTCTGCTGGATATTTCTTCCTCATTCCCATCACCGTTCCTCCCATCGCTCTACCTTTCCTATACCCCATCTTTGCATTTCAAATCTGCCAACTGTAACCTCCTGTTAACCTTCCCCTTACTCTTCCTCAACCTTATTTATCTAGCCACATTTTGATCATCACTACCACCTCCCACTGTTCCGAATTTTTTATGAATTCGCTATCTTTTCTCTCCAATACTGCTACATTCAAGTAACAATTTTTTTACTTACCACTTCCTTCCTTTCCTTTTTCTTTCAACTATTTCTTATTCTCTCCCCTTCCTTTCCTTCCTCTTCCAGTCCCCCGACACTGCACTTTTTAGTAACTTTTCTGCCTCTTTATCACAATCCTATCATGTATCTTGTTTTTTTATTTTCCCATACTCAACCCACGTTTCCTTACCATTATTTTTCTTCTCTCTCACTATTTTTCTTAACTTATACTGCATATTTCTTTGTTCCCGTGTCCGTTCATATTCTATTCTCTGTTCATTGCCATATAACTGCCTCCTCCTCAACATTAGCTTCTTATTGTCTTCCCTATTCTTCAATTTTACCAGCACCATTTTGTTTGAGAATCGATCTTTTGATATAAGATTTTAGGTACTGTGTTGAAAATACAATGTACACGAAGAAAGTTTATTCATTGAAATATACCCAATTAGTTCTGTAAATGGAGGACATTACTGCATTTAGATAAAGTTAGCAATAATTTTAGAAATAAATACAAAACAGAACCATAAATATTACGGAAGAGTTAAGTAGAATCTCAAGTCCAAAAGTGAAAATTCTGTTATTCAATAATTGGTATAAGGGTTGTATTATTTTCATACCAGAATATCATAAAATAACGCAAAGAGATGTAATTTTTAATAAATGAGTGATAAAAAGTTTATTTTCATGTGATATTAAATATTCACTCAAAAGAAAGTATAAATTACACAATTTTTTTTTTTAATTTTCACTCCTAATAGGAGAGAAGTTACACTACAGTTGGGTAAAATGAGAATCACTAGGAACATCAACGTTGTCAGGGCTGAAGTTTAACGCTGAGTCCCCCGTACAAACTTTCACATTTCGAAGTTCCGGTTGATATTGCAGGACTTCGGAAAATTTTTCAAATATAAAGAATATCCTTTCCATTCAATGAGCAATGCCTAATAAGTTACTCAATGCTCCATTTGGTCCAATTGGAAACGTGCCTGTCGAGAAACTACTGAACGTTGTTGAGTTCTATAAATTAATCTGGAATCCTTGTGGAAATACATCTCAAACTACGAATTTCGTAAGTTTTTATGAAGGAAAAAACTTGCCCGCTGCGCGGCACACTCTCATCGCGCGCTTCGCGCGCGACTCGCGAATTTGAGCGCGCCTAGGCCATCACGTGTCTCGTGCTGCGCACTCGATCAAAGTTTACCCAAAGTGGTCCAATGGGAAGAATTATAGGGAATTTACAGATATTCTTTTGGGGTGAATAACTGTTCCTATCAATCTTCAGTGTTAGCCTTAGTCAATTTTCCAAAAATTTCATTATTT
>WSXT02006938.1:0-14833 GCA_011762715.2 Neuroterus valhalla | reverse complement strand
AAACAAATTATTATTGTTAATACCTATCTTCTCTTAGACAAGTGCTAAAAAGTTGCGGTTTTTTTTCTAAACTATTAAGCTTTGTATCAACTTCTCACTTAGTGAGGTAAAAATTGATGTGAGTTAACAAACATGCTTATTTAAACAATTTATTATTGTTCATGAACATTTTCTCTCAAATAAGTGCTAGAAAGTTGTGGTTTTTTCTGGAATGTGTAACTCTGCTCTACCTTTCTAGCTGTGAACAAATAATAAATAAACATAAGAGAGAATCATATTTTACGTAGTATTGTGTTTTTTCTTTATTCTTTTTCCAATGTTAAGAAAATAATTGCAACAAAGGAGCTTCCATGCAAAAGAGAGAAAAAGGAAGAATGGAATAATTAAAATAAGGTGCGAGGACTGGGTCTGTAAATGACTTGTGAAACTTTTGTTTTTAGTTACCACGAGAAATTTTTTTGCGAAGCGTAAAAAAAATGTGGAATTGCAAATATTTTAATACAACCTCCCCCCCCCTTTCTTCCCTGGAGGGGGAATCACAAATATTTTTTTGCGCTTTACAATACATTTCTCGTTGTAACTAAAAACAAAACTTTTACAAGTCTTTCACAGACCTAGTCCTCCCACCTACTTTTAATTATTCCATTCTTTCTTTTTGTCTCTTTTGCATGGAAGCTCCTTTGTTGCAATTATTTTCTTAACATTGGAAAAAGAATAAAGAAAAAACACAATACTACGTAAAATATGATTCTCTCTAATGTTTGTTTATTATTTGTTCATAGCTGAAAAGGTAGAGCAAAGTTAAACATTTCAGAAAAAACCACAACTTTCTAGCACTTATCAAAGAGAAAATGGTCATTAACAATAATAAATTGTTTAAATAAGCATGTTTGTTGATTCGCATTAATTACTACCTGAATAAGTGAAAAGTTGATCAAAAGCCTAATAGTTTAGAAACAAACCGCAACTTTTTAGCACTAGTCTAAGAGCAGATAGGTATAGACAATAATAATTTATTAAAACTATTAGTTTTGTAAATTATATTAAATATTAACTCACTCCAAGTGGAAATTGGGCAAAAAGTTTTGATTTTCAGAAAAAACCGCAAGTTTCTATCATGGAGCAAAGAAAATATTATTAGCAATGATAATAAATTAATTAAATAATGTGTTTTTACATGAATTAATTATCACTTTACTCAATTGAAAAGTGATGAAAAGTTCAAAATTTCAGGAAAAACCGCAACTATGTAGTAATATTCTAGAAGAAGATAGCTATAAATATTCACAATTTGTTTAAACAATTATTTGTGTTAAATTCAATTGAATAATTACTCAATTAAGGTAAAAAGTGGAAAACAAATTGTAAATTTCAGAAAAAACCGCAACTTTGTAGCATTATTGAAAGAGAATATTGTTATTAATAATAATAAATTGTTTAAAAATTTGAATAAACATCTTATTATCAGTATAAAGTAGTATCTCATGTATTTGAAACAATCTGCGTTGAGAAAACCGCAAAAAATCATCATAAGCGCCAAAAACTCGAAAAACCCTTTTTTTCGCTTATGGGGGTTTTTTGGGACCCTATAAAACAGACTTATGGGGGTGATATTTGGAAAGTAATATCTTATTCGCATTCTGCGACCAATTGTGAAGAGAAATGGTGAATTTTGAACTCGATTCATCTTATATTGAGATTTCTGAATAAAATTTACAAAAACGTCTTTTTTTCTTATGGGAAATACGTGTTTAACTTTACGGGGCTTGCGGCACCTCTAAAAATTTTTTTTCAGAACAAAAACAATGCATTTATTTTTTAACGATTTGAACAAATTTCGAGGCGTTTTGCATAAAAATTACCAAAAAAGTTTTTCGTAATGCATTTTTGGACCATCCGAATGTACAATGCCCTCTTTCCTTCCTCTTTCCTTCCTTTTTTCGAATTTGTTTTTCTTGCACCCCCTCCACGCGCTCTACTCTCCTTAATACCAATTCACAACCTTCGATTAGACCCTGCCAATGTTTTATGTTCCATTTATACTCCTATCGTATCTATCATCCCCTTGTTTATGTTTTTGGCGCTCATTTCTCGATTTCCTCGTTCCATTGAACTCTCCCATCACTTCCCCAAACAATCTTGTTTATCTTTTTATTCTCTCTCATGCTCTCCTCCTGGGCACCAGAATTCCTCCTCATCCTACGTACGCCCCACACCTTTGTCCCGCAACCCTCCTCTTTTCCCACATACACTCTGTAACCTTTTTTTGGAGATAGCATACCTTTCTCCCTCTCTCTTTCCCTTATAATCGATGTTATTTTTCATTGCAAGAGTCGCATGTAAAAATACCTAAACCATCCTCCACTCATCATCCTATAGTCTTTTAAAAAACTTCCATACGTTTTTTCCTCCTGCTGTTTCTCCTCCTTATATCCAATCATATCTTTCGACTTTTTATCTCTTTTATTCGCCGCCTTTTCTTCATGTATCTTTTTCCTTCTCTTTAGCCATCTCCCTCTCACCAGTTCGTTTTCTTCTTTCATCATTTCGCTCCTGATTTCCTCTCTTAGCCTTATTCCCTTTTTATTCCGAACTCCATCGTTCAATCCTCTCCTATGATTTCCTCTTTACTTCCCACAAAAATATTCTGGGAGACCCTTCTTCCCTTTTTCCTGACTTTTCTCTTTCTTAACCTTTATCTTGTTCAATAACTTCCCTTCCCCCTGTGTGTTCTCCGAATCCTTCACTACTATCTCTCCCAGTCATGCTCATTCTTCTTTATTCTTCTCAAAATTATTTTCTATATCGTTCTAATGCGTGTTGTGATATCGGAATCATTTTCTAGCTAAATAAGGAATTTCCCGGGTGTATAATTGCAATTTCAATTGACATAATTGATTTGCAGGCATTGGAAAAAAATTCGAGTTGGAGGCACCTTTTGTCAGATTATCGAATTCTCGTCATTTCCGGAGCAATTTGGTGCTCGACGTCACCGATGGCAATTTTGGAACCCTGCTTGCCGATTTGGTTGAGGAGTCACATAAAAGCCGAGGTCAGTTGGAAAAGAAGAATAATTTTCCCCCGGAACGATTCATAACGAAAAATTGTTTTTCATCATTTGTATTTCTAATATAGTATAGTATATTCTCCTGAAGAAAAAGAAATATCTAACAGGAAAATTAGTCGGATTTGGCAATATGCGTATCTTTTATTCTTAAAAATATCAAGGAAGAATAAGTATTTCGGAAACTTTTTTTTCTTCATTTTTTCGGAAAAGTAGGATAAATTAACATTTCCTTTACATTAACAAATTATTTGTGTGGATATTTGGAAAGCTTTCCTTCTCAACCTATCACTCCCTCTCTTCATGGACTCTTCTACTATTCTTACTCTTCCACAATTTTTCAATAGCCTTACTTTGCCTCGTTCGCCTCAATCTTCCTCTAATTTCTTGTTTCTTCAAGCCCACCCACTCTCTTATTCTTAGTTCCCCTCACATCGTCCACTCCTTATTCTCAGCCCTTTTTTCCTCTCTCAAGTCTTCCTCTCTAATTTTCTTACCCTCTTATTGCTTTTCATTCTACCTTTTTCTAATCTATTTCCTTCTCCCTTCCCTTTCTCTCTACTTACTTTCCTGTGTTTTTTTTGCTTATATTTTCCCTCACTTCCCCTTACTGACCGTTATTTGCACCACTTCCCTACACTTTGTTTTCTTCTACTGCTCTTAATTTCCATTCCCCTTTTCACCTCTCATTTCCTCATCATTCCGTTTCTCTTCCCTGCACTGCTCTATTTTATTTGACGGACTGAAACTTGACCGGAAGCATAAGGTCAGCCAAAATTTGCTTAGCGCCAAAAATACGTGTTTCTTCCTTCCAGGAGGGAGGGTGTTTCCTCCTTCCTCTACTCTAATTTTTGGATATTCGTAGCATCCAGCAGCAAACCTTGTAGTTTTTTAGGTGTCAGTCCGTCGTACTTTTTTCCTAGACGATGGATTGATGGAAAGAGAGAGAGTTTGGCAAGCGAGGGGGGATAAAGAATGCAGGAATAGTGTAGCGATATAGATAAGAAAGGAGAGTTTTGATAAAAAGGGATAAGAGAGCACCTTCATAAGCCTACGGTTTCAATATAATAATAGCTTATAATGGAAGGCGGAGGAAGTAAGCGAAAAGAGGTGTGGGGAAGGAGAACGAGAAGAGAGATATGTAGAGAATATAACGTGAATGAAGTAGAGGAGGTTAAAAGAAGTGAGATAATGAGAGAAAAGGATGGGATACTAAAGGAGAAGATTCCAAAAGGAGAAAGGGTGGTGGAGGAAAGAAGCAAGGAAAGGGATGTGTAGAGAAGTTGATGGGTAAAAAAAGAGGGGGCGAAGGTCAGCGATTTGATGGTGGGGGAGGATTAGAACCTACTTAGACTTTCCAATCCACTTTGGTTTCTATAATTTCAAAGAGGATCTTGGAGACTGTCTTGTCCAAAAGGAGGAAGGTTAGTAGGGAAAAGGAGTAAGGGAAGGGATGTGTAGAGAAGTTAACAGAAACAAAGGGGTAGGAATAAAGAAAAGTGAAGCGTAAAATAAGGGCGGATGAGGGTGAGGAAGAGAAAAGAGGAAAGAATAATAATTGAGGCAAGTGATGAAGGTAGAGGTTAGAGGAGGGTGATATTAGGGGAACAAGGGATGGGAGGGTGAGAAGACTTTCAGAGATGGAAAAATCGAATAGATTTGGGTTAGGTGAGAAGAAGTAGGCCGAGTGAAGAATTTGAAATTGGTAAGGATAGAAGAGGAGACAAGAAAAGAGTGGACTGATAGAAGGAGGCGGATTTTCGTATGATTCCATTACCAACCTAATGAATACCATACCCTATTTTGTAAGTGTAACGCACCTAATTCGATTAGTTCTTTATTATTATTTTTTTCATGATTTTTATATTTCAAATAATTGCACCTAAGAGTATCGTGTACGAAATTAACTGTTGAATTTCCTCTGTCTTCAATCCTCAATAGTTTCGTAGTGAAATTTAAATCATGAACACGCTTGAACAGAATCCAAATTTAGATTCAACACAGATTCAACTTTCTATATTTTTCTTTGTTGACTCATTTATTAATGGATAATTTTTCCTTTACAGAAATGGCAACTAGGAACAGTCTTCATTCCAGACAGTGTTGGCTACCTGATTGGAACAAATTTTTTTGGAGTAGCTGCTTATCGATTCGGTAGATGCAAAACAGCAATTCTGGCTATAGTTCTTGTTGGTGTTAGTGCCACTTTGGTTCCAGAAGCTTCTACAGTTTCAGAGTTGATAATTCCTCATTTTGGCATGGGGTTAGGAATTGGGGTTGCGGACGCAGCTTTGGTCCCATTATTGGCTAGCTTGGTTGATCAAAGCGGCAATTATGGTCTAGTTTACTCAATCCAACAAGCAGCAGTGAGCTTAGCTTACTCTTTAGGTATGTAGAATATATGCGTTCATATCCGATCAAAATACCGTATATAAAATAAAATACAGCTAACTTCGTGAGCATTCTTTTCCCTAAAAATTTGAACATAACGTGATGGAGCGGATGAACATCGAGTAACCGATTTTTTTAAGCACACGGACTTCTGCTTCCTTTTCCGCCAGTTTTCACTTCAGCTTCTAATTACTTCTCTTCCCCCTCCTGTTTCTTCTTCCCTGGAAATTTTGTAAACACTCTCTTGTCATACTTTTTCCTCTTCTTTTCTCTTTACATAAAACCATCTCATACATGCTCCTATATCATCTCCACTCATTTGCATACTCTGCACAGTCTCTATTTATCCTTCTCCCAATAAATTGCTCGCCCTTATCCTATCCTCTCACCCTCTTCTAAGATATTTTGGCAATCCTTTCTTTACCATAACTTTAACCTTTTTACTGTATCGTGGTTCCCCTTTCCTTTGTCACCTGTCTGTTATCTGCATCTCTTCATCTCTTTTTTCTGATTTCTCATAACCTACAGTGCTTCTTACTCCTATCTCATGGTCTCTATAGAACTCTTCCCTTTTTTCTTTCCATCGCGTTGATTCTGCTGCTCCCTTTTCTCTTACTTCTATCTCTTTTTAACACTTTCTCGCTATCCCTCTGCCCTTTCCCTCTCTCAGCTTTTCTTCAACTTTTCGCGTCCCCTTGCCTGCCTTTGTTTCAACTTCATCTAGCCTCACTCTCCTTCATATTTTTCTCTTGATCTCCTCCTCTAAATCTGAAACAAGAATATTAAAAAAGAGTGGGCTTAGCTGGAATTCCTGTCTTGTACCTCTGGAATGCCAAAAACCATCTCCTATTTGGTGAGCCACCCTTACCTTTCTCTTCATCTTCTTGAAGTTTTCAGTTATTTTCTTTTGAAAACTGTCTTTGCTGTCAAATCTACTAACATTGCTACAAAGCCACGTTTCTCTGTCTTTTTCACTTCTATTCATGATATAATTAAGCACATAGACATCATCTATCGCTCCCATACCTTTTTTCAATCCTGTTCGATACGACGGACTCATCTTTAGCTTCTCTGTTCCTTTAGGCCCTCCCTGACACTTATATCTTATACAATGTTGACTTTAGCGTTACATTCCTTCGAACTTCGACCTCTTACCCCTTTCCCCTCTTTCTACTATTAGAATTACTATCCATTCTTTCTATATTTCTGTCCAACCTTGCTCTCTCCATACCTTGTTGAAAATTATCTTTGCCCAATCTTTTGATTCTCTCTCCACATTTCCAAACTCAATCCATCGCTGTTTCTTTTTCCCTTGCAATATCTCTTTCTCTACCCTCTTCCCTTCCTTTTTTCTTCTTCTCGTTACTTCCTTTTCTTCTCCTCCTAACCATTATATGAAATATTCTTCCTATTCTCACATTAGGATCTTTCGCCTAATTATTTTTCTGTTACCTCTTTCTATTATCTATTTTTCATACTTACCCTCCTGGGTTAGCTGATTCTGCCTTCTCTTCAAACTTTCTATTTTCCTCCTCTATATTTCCATTACATAACGCATCACACTCCTTTTTCTATTCATTCTATTTTTCTCCTTCATTTCCTTTGCTGTTTTCTTTCCGTCAGTTTTTCCTTTCTCTACTGTCAATATTGGTGGGAGTTGGTCCGAATCTACGAACTCTTCTATTTCCAGCCTTCCAATGTTCTCCCTCACCTGATCGTAAACAATGAAATGGTTTATTACTGTTTCCATATTCATTTTGTATAATTCTGATCTCTTTTCTCATCACCCTCAATATTCCTGTTCGAGATCCTCTTCCAATCTACTGACTAACTTCCTCGTTCCGCCCTTCTTCATGTCTCAATTTGCATTTACTCCTTCTGTCTTTCACCTCTTCTCTCCTATCATTGCCTCTTTTGCCATCATTCCTTCTTTGCGCTCCTTTGAACCGTTCTCATCTCTTCTTGAAAATATTCTCGTATTCTTATCAATATCCTCCTCATTCCATCATCACTACGATATCTCAGCTTCTAAACTCTTCCAGTTACTTTATATCCTTCCTTTCTAACCCACCTACATTCCAGTACTATATTCTCCAATCCATTTGTACTTCATTCTTTATCAACTTTCTTTCTCTTCATTACATGTTCCCCTGATTTATTCCTTTTTTCCCCCTTCCCTCGACCTTTCACATTTTATTAGGTCCCCTCTCCGTTTTCCGAGTCGCACTACATGCCTTCTATCCGTAAGCTTCCATACACAACATATGTCTTATTTCCTTCTCCTCTTTCCTCTCATGTTGTTTTTATGATTTTAAATTGCATGTATCTTTCTGTCTATGCCCGGAAAACCTCTGTTCGCTGCACACTACCATGTAAAATCCTCTCCTTTGACACCACCTCCCTCTTGTGACCTCTATTTTCTAATATTCAATCAGCACTATTTTATATTTTCTTTCCTTGACCCTTCCTTTCCTTTACCGCTACCTTAGAATGTATCCCATTTATCTTTCCCTCCGCATCTCCCTTCAGATCCCTTCCCTGTGACCTCATTCTTTTGATCACTGTATTCTTTTTTCGTTGCTTTTCCTTATTCCTTTCCATCTTCCTTTCTAATTTCTTCCACCTCTCCTCATCTCCTTCCCTTTATACTTCTGAATTGAGCTTTTCGTTCCTGCCCTGCTCTTCTGGTTTTTCCTTTCAAGTTCTGCATCCTATCTTTAAATTCTAACTGATTTTTCCCGTCTTTTCACATCATTTCTGAGTTCTGTCATTTTCCACCTAATTTCTTGCTCCACTTTTTCCACCCTTGTTATTTACCCATCAGATTAAAACTTTCTAGTTTTCCTCCTACACATTTTCGCATCGAGCGCACTGCCTTTATGCACGGAAACCCTTATTCTCAACCACTGCACCTTGGTACCCATAATGTAGCGGGTAACGTCAACGTGGATTCACCCTTACCGTTTTTTTCTCACACAAATTCACCTCGACCTCGAAAAAATATCCTTGCCATAGGTTTTTTATTTCTCACCCTGATAGCCATTTGACGTTCAACTCGGAATCAATTTTTCAAAATAATAATAATGCTAAGTCAAATTGTTCATTCACTTTTTTGATTCCAAAACATTGATTCTAGATAACAGTTGATACTGGTCATCGTTTTTGTGTAATATTTCTCATACATTGTCCTGTTACGCTTCATATTATTCATAGTAAAAATTTGGGAGTAAATTCTGTTGCAGGTAGAATCTGAACAATGTTAACTTTACCTTGGCACGTTGGGTACGATAAGCCAACTATGTGAGTTTTTTTTAACAGGTGCTACTTCGACTTTTACGCTATGACCTTAAAATATACGGTATGTCATCGGAATATAAACTGGACCGTTCATCAAGATGCGTGAACTCGAACGTAGAGGAAAGAAAAGGAGATAGTGCTCTATCTTTTGCGCGCAGTGATGGCTCAAGCCTTTCATGGGTCTCGTTTCATGACTCACACTTCCCAAAATCTATTTTCCCGGCAAATAATTTCCGAAACTTTCCAATGTAAGTTTAGGAAATTGTTTTTTCGTAAAAATATATTAGGCATTGTGTGAAGATGTATGCTTGAACGTGCCTTTTTATGTAGAATGATTATTATCATCCTGTACGTACATATCCGATTCTTATATTTCCAATGTTCAAAATGCAGAATTATTCCATAAAATTGTCTGAATTGGAGTTCCTTATTTCATTTGAATCAAAATTTTCCAATAAATTTACAGATTTCATATAATTGTCGAATATTTAACGCATGCTTCCAAATACACTAATACATTACCTATACATAATATAATATATATTCACATATAAAATGAACGCCCGTCGCCCACGTTGCTTCGCGTTCTACGAGCTTGAAACGAACTTGAGCCGTCAAAACCGCGACTCAGGGTCCCCATTGAGGGTCCTGCTAATACTCATACGAGCCTGAGCCAAAGACAAGAGCCAATCAGAAAAAGCAAGACGGAAACAACCGAGAAAACTTCCTATTTCCTTCCTTTTCAACTCCAAAATGGATGCGCAGTGGACATGAGCGGTCTAGTTTATATGTTGGTCTGGTATGTTCATTGAATTATGCAAAACAAGGGCCCTCTATAAAGTACGAATATGCAAGCGGTTATCTTGGTTCCAAAACCTATGCATTAAGGGGGGAAATAGGTTTAGGAAGAAGTTTTTTTAACGATTTCGTGGATTTTTTTGGAAATGAAGAAATTATTGTAATTTACTCAAACTTTGTGGACATTTTGTACATATATTTAAGAAGAAGTTGTGAATTTTCTAAATTTTTTTATTGAGAAACATGGAAGCTATTAGCTGCTGCCCATAAAGCGTCACAATTGGAACTCGGTGCTTGTGTACATTCTGGAGGCCACAGTTTTTATCCAAAATCAATAAGGTTCAAAATTTAACGTCGGCACATATATAGTTTCTATTGGAACCTGATTCCAAAAAGAAAAAATCCAAATTTAATCTTTTGTGGGTGTGTAAACAGGAGACATTGATTTTCGGACGCTTTTTCATTCAAAAATGTCGTTTCGAGAAAAACGCGTTTGAAAAAAGTTTGTCGAGACGGCAATAACGTTATTTTAATCACTTTCTGGTCAATCAGCGATTCCAGCACCATATATTTATCCTTTTTCTTGTTTAAAAATTCCTTTTTTTAGCTTGCATTTCATGACCATCCGACTTTACGTACCATACGGTCTGACACGTACGGGGAGACATCCACATAAAGACGATTATAACACCGGAACGAATTGAAATTTTCCATTGAAACTTCGGGAAAGTATTCTTCGATAGTTTCACTAACAATTCATGAAATAGAAAAAAAAACCGATTTTTTAAGCGTCTAAACCTATTTCCCCCCTTAAGTAAGGATTAAAGGTATTTGGCAATGTGCCCGTTCGGAACAGCGTGCATTTTAAGGCATCGGAAAGTGTCGGCGTTTCAACCTAAAATACATGGCTATATCCAATCCAGGTTCGACTACAGTTCAGTGGTCATGATATATACCACATGAAGGCTACCTGCATGTACACAGTTGTGGCCTAATGTGACACAGTGCAAATGAAGCACCTTCTAATATTATTCAGACTATGGCGTATGATCAAAAAAGTTGTCAAAATAAAATCCAGTACCCTAAATAGTCGGCGAATCATACCCTGCTTGACTTGGTAACATACATTTTTTTTCTCTTCTTCACATACTTGCAAAAGATTGTTAATATCCTCTTCTTTCATCATATGTGTAACTGCTGTCTCGCGACATGTAGCAACATATAAAATTCATATCCATCACAAATGCATTCATCGATCCCCCAATGATAAAGTTTTCGAGGGGCGTCGCACTCAGAAATCTTCGTCGAATAACGAAAGCTAACTCACAATAGCGCGCGTGAAGTACAAGCGTCTAGCCCGAGCAAAAATCATTTGGTTAACGGCTGGGCATGCGCGTTACGCGTCATGGCCTCAGCGCGCGATGGTTTGAATTATTTGAAAAACGAAGGGAATGCAAAATCATATTTTTTCAGTATGGAAAGAAATAGAGCTAAGTGAATATTGTTTTTAGATTTAAAAAGTGATACTCTTTAAGACTTGAAATAATTATCCAAACTTCCCCATGAACTTCTAATAACCAAACTCTTTATTGCACACATTAACACCTATATCTCTCCAATTTTCCGTCAATGTTTTACTCATTTAATAAAATGATAATTTTTGAATTTGTATACTTCAAATCTCACCAGTTATTTTTATAATAATACGCTCTAAGAAAATTACATTAAAAATGCTGTAATTAAAAAAAAAGGAGATACTCAGATTTGAGTGGCAATGTGAGAACTGAGAGTCATTATCAAATACTGCTCTAACATGTCAAATTTCGAGGCATTCAATTCGATATTCCCCGTCAATATGGAATAAAAAAAATGAAATTCAACTTTTACCATAAGACATGTCCCTGATATCGAATAGGAACATAATGCGGGGAGTCTAGATGATCTATTCTGGGCTTACCCACACAGTTCCATTTGAGTACCATAGTACGAATAGTAAAAAGATTATTTTCTCGAATTTCTCTAAAAAACTTATCTCTATAAAATTATTTATAATAGTCACAATAAGCACCTTACCTTCATGAACTTCCTTCATATGTACATTTAAATAATAGTGCTTGATGAATTCTTTCTGGAACTTTTCACATTTCGCCACGACATCTTCCTTTGGTTTATAAGGAGGCAATCTATGCAAATCCGCTAGAATACAATTTGAAGCCATTTGAATCAAATTTTTATGTTTCGCAAAACATTGTACAAATTGCATTCAATTACGACTGTTGACATGTCAAACATGGAGCTTTCGCATATATTATGATTATTCGTAAACTTATATTTGAAAACTGGACTATGTTTGGTTTGAAACTTAAACAGTTTGGTAGAATTTTCTTCTAATCATGTTTTGAATCCTAATATTCCACTTTTAAATTAGAAATTTATTATTTAATTATATATGAAATTGAAATCTTCTTAATTCAACCTATGATAGATTACATTATTCGCTCAGGAATAATGGTCTTCAGTTCGAAATTCAGCTGCAATCGTCCAAAACTCATTTTTATTGGATAAAGATTTATCTCTCCGGTTGAATGTCTGAATGCTTTGTGAAACATAAAGCATTCAGCCACCTAAAAAGCATTCAGCGTGATGTTCTTTCAGCATTTTTCAGCATTCTTTCTGTAAACATTAATTGTTTTTGGTAGGAATGTATCTTTCCCAATTTGAAATTGAACTGTTTCGTTGAATTTTTTTTTTATTTATTCCAAAATCTATTTTTTCTCTAATAAAAGTGTATCTCTTCATTCGAAAATTCGTTTCACGGTAGGAAATTAAACCTCTTTGTTAGCACTTCAACTTGTTGGTGTAAAATTCAACTGTTTGGTTATAAAATTAAAAAATTCATTTTTTTATTCTCGTGAATATCTTCTTTTAGTTCTTGTTTTCAAAGCATTCTTTGGCCTGTAAAACCGGTTATCGATACTATTATAATAATGTTTTTCTGTTGTATTTTCCTTGTAAGCAGCTCTTGGGGTCACAAATTCCTGTTTGAAAACTGGACAATGGCGCGCATGTCCAGCCGTTAACCAAATGATTTTCGCTTGGGCTAGACGCTTGTGCGTGAAGTCTTGTGAAATCATTGTAGAGCGTCACGAACTCTAGAATTCGACTCAGGTGCAGATGAGCCCTGCGCATGCGTATATACACGTGCCCGATAGATCAGCTGTGAATACCAGGTAAAGCGTTAACGTTTGCAATCAGATGAATTCGTAAGAAATCGTCGAGCAATGTTTCGACCATTTCAATAGATTTCAGAGTGCGACGCCCCTCGAAAGTTTTAAACTTTCTTAGATTACACTCGATTGAAGGAATATATTTTAGCCAGTTTAGAAATTTGTTTGTTCCGATAAACCTTATTGTCTTTAAGGGGTTAGGCCACCCTAGAATTTTCGAAAATTCCATTATTATTTTTTTATTTAAAATGGTCTCCTAGGACCTCAAAAATGATGTCCCAAAAGATTATGAACGGGAAAAAGATTTAATTCCCGATTTTCGAGTCTAGAAGAGTTTATACTTCTCGAATTTGGAAAGGACGCTAGTCGACAAACACTCGTTTTTCTCGATACTTCTGTGAACTTTAGTTTCTTTTACCCTGTGTTAATATTGATTTCTCCTTACAATGAGTGATGAAGTGGTGTACATCGAAAAGAAAGAAAGAAAAACATCGTTTTGACACATTAAGAGACCAACTTTAAACGCGTTTATCCCAATACTGCAATTTTTGAGTTAGCCGGACTCATAAATCAGCCAATTTTCAACCAAATGACCCTATATTTTGAATATATCTTGGAAAATACATCATTTATGGAAGTACGTAGGATTTTTTGAAAATATTTTATAGTTCATTCATTATTATCAAATAACTGACGTTTTTTAGGAAAGTTTTTTCACTTTCCAGTTTAGAAGTGCGTCATTTGGCCAAAAAACAATATATCCCAAAAATCCTTCGTACTTTTATAGCTTTTATTATATATAATCAAAAAAATTCATTGGCTCATTATAATTCGGAAAATTACGGGAGCTATTAGTCCGGCCATGGGCCTTGAAAAAAAGAAGACCTTATCGCAAAAACGCTGCACAGCCGCCATTTTGAAATAAATCGCTTCGAAAAAATTACTGTAAGCAGTTACTGATATGCATAATAAAATCCCGTTTCTGTAATCTCGATTGATTATGTAGTATTTCTGCGAAAAAATCCCCAAAAAGCCTATTTTGTTCGGCCCCTTGGGTAGCCTAACCCGTTAATGTTCATAAAATTCATTATTAGAAAAACACTGAATTATTGGAAGTAGTTATATAAAAAATTATTATTTGAATCCTTGATAATCTTGTTCGATTTTTATGTACTTTGAAATTTGTGAGCTGTTAATTCAATTGCGGAAACAATCAATCTCCATTTCACACTCAGTTCATGTACCTTTGAGAGTTCGTCTCTGACACAAAACTTCTATGGGTTTTCAATCTATGAGAAAGGTATCAATTACTGTATTTCATATTTTCCCGTCCAGCAAAATATTAATCATTCCTATCCGCTGCCTTCAAAATAATGCCTTTATCAGCTTTCATACATTACACATCTGTGAATTTTTTTTGTAGATAATTTACAATATTTTCTGTCATTTTATGTATTTATTCTTGTAAAAAGAGTGTACATACGGAGATTTAAATTAGGACCTTTCTTTGCAATCAATCATGCCGTCAAAACGACCGAACAACCAACAGATATATGGGTCATTCTCCAAATATGTAAAATTTTTGAAATCAGTAAATTTTTAAAAAATATTTTCAAGATCATATTTTGTTATCAATATCAGATTCATTACCATAGAGCAAAAAATCTTGATGATTGATTGATGATTGCTGATTGATTGATGATTAATTGATGATTGATTGATGATTGATTGATGATTGATTGATGATTCGTTGATGATTGATTAATGATTCATTGATGATTGATTGGTGATGGATTGATGATTGATTGATGATTGATCGATGATTGGTTGATGATTGATTGATGATTTATTGATGATTGATTGATGATTGATTGCTGATTGATTGATGATTGATGATTTATTGATGGTTGATTGGTGATTGATTGATGATTTATTGATGATTGTTTGATGATTTATTGGTTATTGATTGATGATTGATTGATGATTGATTGATTAATAATTGATTGATGATTAATTGATGATTGATTGATGATTGATTGATGATTGATTGATGATT
>WSXT02006927.1:0-14834 GCA_011762715.2 Neuroterus valhalla | reverse complement strand
GAAACATTTTCAAATTTTGCGTTTGCGTGTACGGGTAATTCCCATTGCATCGTAGAGCAAAATGTCCAACAGGTGAATTAGAGAAGACTCAATTTCCTTTGATTCCAAAAAAAACTATGTTCTAACTATAATGGGTAATGAGTTATGACCCCTCAAAGTTTACTGTTTTTGCCTATTTTCAGGGGCAATAAAACAAGGTTCAATTTTTCAAATCAATCGTTCCAGGTTGAGTTTACGTCAATGTTTATATGAGATGAAATAGGGTAAACAAAAATCTGCGTACATTCAAAAAAAGAAAAGTCTTCTAGCCCTATTAATTCAGGAATTGCAAGGTTTCAAAAATTCCTTTTTTTTGGGCATTGTTGACCTAAACGGGTTTTTAAAGAATATCTCGTTTCTTGCCAGTTTCACAAAAAAAAATCATATAAATTTATTAAAAGAGGAGTCGATTTAGCGTAAGTTAAAAAAAAAGTGTCCTAGTCCTAATAGGTCACGAGATATGACCTTGAAGAGTGCACTTTTTTTGCATAGATGCATAATACGTCTTTTTCCGTCAATAAACAAATGATTTTTCATAACGAAATCTTGCTGTCACCACTTTTGATTACTTTTTTGACATTTTTTGTACTTTTGTGGCAAAAAAGTAATTGTAATTGGTGCAAAATGTGTAATATATTTTTTTATCAATAAATAACTAATTTTTAATAATTTTTGAATAATTGTTCATAACAAGTTCTCGTTATAATCGCTTCCGAGTATTTTTTTAGTACTTTTGTGCATGATGCTTAAAAACTACTCAAAAGTGTTTGACAAAAGATTTAGTTATAAATAATTATTAATAAAATTATTTGTTCATTAATTAAAAGATATGTATCACATTTCCAGACAATTATGATTATTTTCTTGACACAAAAGTACTAGAAAAATATTAGGAAGCGGTTACGACCAGATTATTTTATGAACAGTTATTCAAAAATTATTGGAAATAATTTATTTATTAAAAAAAAATATATTACACATTTCGCATCAATAACAATTACTTTTTTGACACAAAAGAACAAAAAAATTGCCAAAAACCAATCAAAAGTGGTGACGGCAAGATTTTGTTACTAACAATTATTTGTTTATTAATGGAAAAAGACGTATTATGCATCTGAAATCAATTTTGCGCACTTACTTGGGACATAAACTCCGAAATGTGGCCGTACTTCCACTTTACGGTACATTCAGGTGCCTCTATGCAGAAAAAATGGACTTTGCAAGGTCATATCTCGTGACCTATTAGGGCTAGGACACTTTTTCTTTTTTGAACTTACGCTAAATTGAATCTACTGTACAAATTTTGTCATAGGACTCACAGGAAACAAGGCATTTCCAAAAAACAAAACCTCTCCGTTTTTGGTCAAAAATGACCCCAAAAAACGGAATTTTCAAAACCTCACAATTCCTAAACTAATACAGCCAGAAGAGTTTTCTTTTTTTAAATGTACATATTAAAGATAGCGGATTATTTTTGTTACAAAATTTTCTCATAATCTAGTTTTCTTTCTTTCATCTGTTGGAAATTTTGCTCTGCGCTGCAATGGGAATTACCCGTACACGAAAACGCAAAATTTTGAAACGTTACAAAAAAAAAAAAAATGGGTTCCCCCTCCTAATCGAGGACACTTTTTTGATATGTCAAAGAGGACTCCTCAATGAAGCGTTTCAAAAAAAATTGTAGAAAGGAATTTTCCGGGAGCAAAAGTACACGATGCCTGGACTATATTGCCTTTATCGGTTTCTGAAAGGAGCAAGCTCGCAAGTTCTTTTTGGAAATTTTTATCGTTTTCAAATTTCTGGGTATTATTTTTGAACTCATTATTTCTGATATGGTTCAAGATTAGCTCAGTTACTGTTTTCCTGATTTTAAGTTTTTGATGATCATGTTCCAAATTTTCAATACAGTTTTCAATATTTGCAACTAAATTGTTCATTGGAATTTTATTTGAGTTAAGTGGAACGCCGAATTTTTTTCCAAGAGATATGGTTTCTCCTATCCCATCCGGAATTCCGACGTTTGATACATTTTTAAAACACCTTTTCAATCTAAAATCTTTATTTGCTTGATGAATTTCTAGCCCCTGATTTTTAATAAATTAAATTTATTTATGCATTCTCGTCGCTTTTTATGTATATTTCAAATGATATAAACCTAGTTCTTGTGATGTAAAAAAGATATGAATCGACTCTTCTTTTATAACTCTCAATAATCGATATTTTAAATAATTTGAGTTATGACTCGAGTCTTTGATATTTTCAACTATGTTAATGATCTTACAATTCAAATTCTTATTTTCAAAAGTTGATTTAGTTTTATGAAACTTTGGGTAAACTTCATAATGCAGGTTGTTTAATCGAAATTTTGTTGTGAGATTCCTAATGTGTGCTGGAATTAGAACTTCTTTTCGACACCTAATCAAGAAAGTTCGTTGCTGTTATAGATGGACAAGTCTTCTTAGGATGTTGATCCATTCTCCAAGTTCCCATCTAATGTTATGATCATATTTCCATGCAATATAAGCCAAATATCCCATTTTTCCAGAGAAGGTTACTGACCTTATGTAATTTAATAGTCATGTGAGGAGATCCAAAATTGTGTCTTCCTCTTCTTTGTTCGACCGTTGTTTATATATCATTCAGTCTTTGGTACTTCCTTTGGTCTTAAGGTCCAATAAACACTAGGCAAATAAATAAATCGATTTTTATTTGTTGTTTAACCGTTTTTTGTATTTCATATGAAAAACGAAAAATATACGTTTTCAACGTTTCGGCACTCACTGCGGGCCTTCTCCAGAATAGAAATCTACGAAATTAAAAATAAATTTTTTTTTCCTAATATGAAACAAAAAGAATATGGGCCATAAATTCAATTTACCTGCGATACGTAGTCAAATGATCATTGTTAAAATCCAATCCGAAGTGGTTATATATTGAGAACTAGTCGTTACTAGAAGACAGTAAAACTATTCAAAAGTTGAAAAAAGTTTGTCGGGTAACACAGAACAAAAAAAATTGGTTCCATGACCATTGACAAATATCGACAAATCACAAGCAACAAAAAATAATGATACCACATCGTCGGGCAGACCATATTAATTTTTCAGTGAGGATTTTTTAGCATGCTTACTCAATGGTAATGAGAGGAAGTGAGAGAGACTGTATACCATTCAAAAATTTACAAAAAGGCCCGACAACCCACTTGTTTTTATGGGGCATGTACCTGTAACATTTTTTGAAAATCGCAACGAAAAAATGTGACATCCCATCGCTCTGGCATAGAATTATAAGATTCATAGTAGTTGCGTATTGCTCTAATTTTAGTGGGCGTTCCAAAAAAATAAAGCGGTTTTTGGAAGTGTTCTTAGATGTACAACAAAATTGGTGTCACATGTTTTTTATGTTACCTCTATTATCATACAACAAGCGAGTTGTCGGGCCTTTTTGTAAATTTTTGGATGGTATACAGTCTCTTTCACTTCCTCTCATTCTCATTGAGTAAGCATGCTAAGAAATCCTCACTGAAAAATTAATATGGTCTGCCCGACGATGTGATATCATTATTTTTTGTTCCTTGTACTTTGTCGATATTTGTCAATGGACATGGAACCAATTATTTTTGTTCTGTGTTACCCGACAAACTTTTTTCAACTTTTTAAAAGTTTTTTTTATGGGGATATCACTGTTTTTTGTAACATTGCTCAGTGAATTTCGTAATTTCGCATTTTTATTATTATATTATGTCTGATTAATTTTCGCATAAACTAGAGTGATACTTGCCGTAAAAAAAATAAAAACAAAATGTTTTCCTATACTTATTTCCTAATTTGAACTGGAAAATTATATAAATACTACAAATAATTGAATAATCACTATATAATTTAAAAGAAAATATACAAATTTCAGAACGAGAGATAATGAAGAGTTGAAACAGAGTTTCCTATGAGAAAAATGTTTAAACAATCATTAAAAATCATAATCTCAGTAATAACTATATTAAGAAATGAATAAGTAAACAGTTTTGTATTGGAAACAAAACTTGGGACTACCAGTCAAGCGCTTGTCACTTTGAGCGAGGGCCGAATCAAATACGGCTGTATATCTAACACTGCAAAATCATGAAAAAAGACAACACAAATTACAGCAGAGAAAAATTTGGTTCAAAACAAATATTTTTCTCGAAAGCCCGTGGTTTTATCTATTGGCCACTTCTTGGAAATCATAAATTACGTCTGGCTCCCAGTACGCTCAGATCAGATCGGAAAATGGAGCCAGTGACTAACACACGTGCGCTGACGTATACGTCGAGCCGTGTCTGGCCGTATCACTCATACACAGCAAGCGTGTGTTAGTCACTGCCTCTCTGAGCACACTGCTGGCTCCATCTACTAACAAGTCCTTGAAAGTCACAAATTTCAGCTTGAAGATAAAACTCGTAGACGATTCCACTCTAAATTGTAAAATCCTCGCGCAGCCCCTGACAATGCTCGACGCTGATTCGACAGATGTTCAAAACTAGTGCGAACATTGGGTAACGCAGGAACGCCCGTGCGCGAACCCTAATATTTCGGGAAAGAAACAACGAGGCGAACTGTATTGTCCTGTATTGACCGACAAGACAGTTCTCTCGAACTGTTTGATGTGATAATAGTAGGTCCAAGTACAAACTAGTGAGTCCTGTTAAACTGTCTGCTATGAGTAATATAGATACTAATAAATCCAAGTAGGTCATACTACTAGTGTGCACTAATATATACATATACTATAAGATAATAGTATGAATATTAGGGTGGTCCAGAAATTCATTACAAAGAAATGTTTTCGAATTTTTATGCAAAACGCCCAAAAACTTGTTCGAATCCAAAAAAAAATTAATGCATCTTTTTTTTTTGAAAAAAAAATCAAATATCACCCACATGAGTCTGTTTTATAGGGTCCCAAAAAACTCCCATAAGTGAAAAAATTGGGTTCTTCGAGTTTTTGGCGCTAATTATGATTTTTTTGCAGTTTTTTTAACGCAGATTGTTTCGAATACATGAAATACCATTTTATACTGATAATTAGATGCTTATCCAAATTGTTTAAACAATTTATTATTGGTTTTAGCAACTTTCTCTTAGAAAAGGGTTAGAAAGTTAGGGGTTTTTCTTAATTTTTTAACTTATTTTCAACGTTTCAGTTGGAGCGAGGTAATAATCAATCAAAATTAACAAAAATAATTGTTCAAACAATTTGCTATCATTCATCACAATATTCTTTTAGAAGTGCTACAAAGATGCGGTTTTTTCTGAAATTTACAACGTATTGTCCACTTTTCACTTGAAGTGGGTAATTATCTAATTTAATTTAACAAAAATAGTTGTTTTAACAAATTGTGAATGTTTATAGCTATCTTCTTCAAGAATAATACTGCATAGTTGCGGTTTTTCCTGAAATTAAAAAATTTTTATCACTTTTTAATTAGGGTAAAGAAATAATTAGTTCATTTTAAAAACAAATTATTCAAACAATTTACTATCATTGCTAATAATATTTTCTTTGCTTAATGATAGAAATTTACGGTTTTTTCTGAAATTTAAAACTTTTTGTCCACTTTTCACTTGAAGTGAGTTGATATTTAATTTAAATTAACAAAAATAATCGTTCGAACAAAGAATTATTGTTAATACCTATGTTCTCTTAGACTAGTGCTAAAAAGTTGCGGTTTTTTTCTGAACTATTAAGCTTTTTATCGACTTCTCACTTGATGAGGTTATAATTAATGCAAGTTAACAAACATGCCTTTTTAAAAAAATTTATTATTGTTCATGATCATTTTCTTCTAGATAAGCGCTAGAAAGTTGTGTTTTTTCTGAAATGTTTAACTTTGCTCCACCTTTTTAGCTGTGAACAAATAATAAATAAGCAATAAAGAAAATCATATTTTACGTAGTATTGTATTTTTCTGAATAAATTATTTTTGTCCTTTTTCCAATGTTAAGAGAAATAATTAAAACAAAAAAACTCCTATACAAAAGAACCAAAAAGAAAAAATGGAGTAATTAAAAGTAGGTGCGAGAATTAGGTCTGTAAAGGACTTGTAAAAGTTTGGTTTTTAGTTACCACGAGAAATGTATTGCGAAGCGTAAAAAAATAATTTGGAATTGCAAATATTTTAATGCAAGCCTCCCCCTCCCCCCTCCTCCTTCCCTGGAGAGGAAATAACAAATAATTTTTTACGCTCTGCAATACATTTCTGGTTGTAACTAAAATCAAAACTTTTACAAGTCATTTACAGACCTCGTCCTCCCACCTACTTTTAATTGTTTCATTCTTTCTTTTTGTCTCTTTTGTATGAGAGCTCTTTCAATTATTTTTCTCATGATTGGAAAAGAACAAAAATAATTCACTTAAAAGAATACAATACTTCGTACAATATAATTCTCTCTAATGTTTATTTATTATTTGTTCACAGCTAAAAAGGTAGAGTAAAGTTAAACATTTAAGGAAAAACCGCAACTTTCTAGCACTTTTCTAAGAGAAAATGGTCATGAACAATAATAAATTCTTTAAATAAGCATGTTTGTTAACTCGCATTAATTATTACCTCACTAAGTAAGAAGTTGATAAAAACTTAATATTTAAAAAGAAACCGCAACGTTTTAGCACTAGTCTAAGTGAAGATAGGTATTGAAAATAATAAATTGTTTAAACAATTATTTTTGTTAAATCAAATCAAAAACGAACTCAATTGGATTGAAAAGTGGGCAAAAAGTTTCAAATTTCAGAAAAAACCGGAAGTTTCTATCGTTAAGCAAAGAAAATATTATTAGCAATGCTAATCAATTGTTTCAAATATATTTTTTTTAACATGAATTAATGATTACTTTACTCTAATTGAAAAGTGATAAAAAGTTCGAAATTTCAGGGAAAAACCCCAACTATGTAGTATTAATCTAGAAGAAGATACCTATACACATTCACAATTTGTTTAAACAATTGTTTTTGCTAAATTAAATTAAATAATTACCCACTCCAAGTGAAAAGCGGACAAAAAGCTGTAAATTTCAGAAAAAGCCGCAACTTTGTAGCATTATTCTACGAGAATATTGTTATGAATAATAGCAAATTCTTCAAACAATTATTTTTGATAACTTCGATTAATTATTACCTCGCCCAAACTGAAACGTTGAAAATAAGTTGAAGAATTCAGAACAAGCCTTGACTTTCTAACCCTTTTAGAAGAGAAAGATGCTGAAAAAAATCATAAATTGTTCAAACAATTCAAATGAACATCTAATTATCAGTATAAAGTAGTATTCCATGTATTTGAAACAAACCCCGTTAAAAAAACCGCAAAAAAATCATAATTAGCGCCGAAAACTCGAAAAACCCATTTTTTCACTTATTGGGTTTTTTTGGGACCCTATGAAACAGGCTTATGGGGGTGACATTTGAAAAGTAATATTTTATTCGAATTCTGTGACTTATTTGTGAAGCGAAATGGTAAATTCCGAACTCGGTTCACCCAATATTCAGAATTTTGAATCAAATTTACAAAAATATATTTTTTTCTTAAAGGGAATACGTGTCAAACTCAATGGGGCTTGCGTCACCTCTAATAATTTTTATTTTCAAAACAAAACAGATGCATTTTTTTTGTAGATTCGAACAAATTTAAGGGCGTTTTGGATGAAAATTCGAAAAAAATTTGTTTGGACCACCCTAATGTATATGTACGCAAAAGTAACTTTCCGGGCTTTTGCTGGCTTGGTTCTGGCATCATTGTAATACTAAGGATCAAGAGTTAACGCTCCGAAACGGGTCACTGATCAATTTCTTTAGCAATCACACCAGATGAAGAGTTTTACAAAGCTTCTAATACAATCCACTAATATGCTTCTCTAAGCTCTAGTTTATGTTAATAATTTCTGTGAACACTTGTTAAATATTATTTAATTATTTGTCCCTTAATAAGTTGTAATGTACATTCCATCATACTATGCTTCTTTCCTCAGTTCCTTTATTCCTTTCTAACAATGAAAAATTCGCTCCACTAATCCGATGATATATTCCTCTTGAATCAGAAAAGTATCACTGCCAATAGACAAAATACTCTCAAGAGGATTGTCTATTGCAGGCGTAATAGAAGAAAAGAAGGAGGGGAAATCGCATTGCACCAGTTCACTGAGAACATCCCTGAAACATTGTTGCACGGAATTCGATTGGATAAACTTTGCCTCGACTTTCCTGTAGAAAGTTCTTCAGAATCCTCACCCACCGGGTGACGCTCTTGGAGGCGTGCGGCTTTAACACGAGCGACAGGATCACACATCTTATTCTTATATAGCCTATACTCTGTATAAGAAAATCGCACGGAAAGGTTAAAATGGAACACCCTCTATATATAGGTATATACTGTACGAGATCATCGTGCAAAGATCTCGACTCGCCCGGAGTTCGCGCTCCAGGCCGTGAGGTCATTGGGCAGCCTGCTCGACAACAAATCATGGCTAATGATCTACCCGTACCTTACCGTACTTTACCGTACTTTACCGTACCTTACCGACTACGACTTCAAGTACTGGCATGCTCGATGCGAAGCAGCAAGGCCCTTCTTGCTCTTTAGTCAACGTGAGCAATGAGCAATGAGCAATGAGCAATGAGCAATGAGCAATGAGCAATGAGCAATGAGCATTATAGCTGTACGTACAAGAGACAAAGCAAAGTGATGTGCTCTTACTGCAGTTCGCAATACTTGTCTTTATGCGCTGACACTTGGAAGTGCAATGAGGGCAATCATCATTTTGCGGGTAGAAATTTAATTCGCTCCTTGGTGTAGACTCGTTTGTATCAATTTTTCAATGCGATTGAAATAATGCTCGACTGATTCTTTATAGTTCTAGTATATCGTTATTAGTTGATAACTGTAAACAGATTTAATGCTTATGAGAAATTCTCCGAATGATAACTTCAGATGAACTCTACTCTCTTTTTTTTTTATTAAACTCGTTTTCATGATTTCCCTGACAGCCTTGGGATTCAAGAATTGGCAAGAGGTATTGGCACTGTAGATTCCCATCTCCCAAAAATTTTTGGAAAAGCATAAAAGACATTCATCTTAGTTTGTATACAACATTTGGTTCAAAAATGGAAAATTTCTTTCTTTGTTTGAAATTACAAAAAAAAATTTCATTCCTATTTTGAAACAAATTTTGTATATAGTTTATTTTTTTCTGAAGCCTTCCCCAATATTTCAACTCGAAATCTCTTCTGGTGCAGACGTGAATTTTTGAAAATAAACGTTATTTGGGTCACGTGATCCATGTATAACAACATGGCCTTAAGTGTTAGTTTGCATTATTGAGGATGTCTTCGGAAGCAATATTTGGAAACTTTGAATGAATCGTCAACAAGATTGATTTTGATTTCAAAAAAGGAAAACACCCAGAAAACGATTTAGTTGAATCAACAATTGGGTGGCCCAAAAATGCATTAGATCTTTTTTTAAAATTTGTATGCGAAACGCCCGGGAATTCATTCGAATTCACAAAAAAAAACGCATTCTTTTTTGAAGAAAAAAATATTTTGAGGGGGCGCAAGCCCTATAAAGTTTAACACGTGTTTCCTATGAGAAAAAAAGACGTTATTGTAAATTTTATCCAGAATCCTCAATATTAGGTAAATCGGGTTCAAAATTCATCATTTCTATTCACAATTAGTCACAAAACGCGAATAAAATATGACTTTCCAAATGTCACCCCCATAAGTCTGTTTTATAGGGTCCCAAAAAACGCCCATAGGTGAAAAAATGGGTTTTTCGAGTTTTTGGCGCTAATTATTATTTTTTAGGGGTTTTAACGCAGATTGTTTCAAATACATAAAACACTTTTTTATACTGATAATTAGATGTTTATTTAAATTGTTTGAACAATTTATTATTGTTTTAAGCAACTTTCTTTTAGAGAAGTGTTAAAAGTCAAGGTTTTTTTTTATTTTTCAACCTATTCTCAACTTTTTAGTTGGAGCGAGGTAATAATGAATTAAAGTTAACAAAAATAATTTTTAATATATTCTCTCAGAATAATGCTACGGAGTTGCGGTTTTCCTGGAGTTTACAACTTTCTGTCCACTTTACACTTGAAGTTAGTAATTATTTGATTTAATCTAGCAAGAATAATTGTTTAAACAAATTTTTAATATTTATAGCTATCTTCTCCTAGATTTATACTACATAGTTGCAGTTATTTCCTAAAATTTTCGAATTTGTATCAATTTTCAATAAGATTAGAGCAATAATTAATTCATGATAAAAACATATGTGTTGAATAATTTATTATTATTGCTGACAATAATTTAATTTTACAAAAAATTATAATTCAAACAAATTATTATTGTTTGTGGCTATCTTCTCTTAGATGAGTGCTAAAAAGTTGCGGTTTTTTCTAGAATGTTTAACTTTGCTTTACCTCTTCTGTTCTGAACAAATGATAAATAAACATTAGAGAGAATCTTATTTTAATCAGTATCTATTGTATTGTTTTAGGTAAAATATTTTTGTTCTTTTCCCAATTGAAAAGATTAATTAAAACAAAAAAGCTGAATTCCTTTAGTGAAATTGGAATTTCGAATTTTCTACTGAAATTATGGATCTTCAATGCGAAAATTGAATTTTCAAGAAACCAGTTCAAGTTTCAACCAGAGAGTTGAATTTGGAACCTAAAAATATAATTTTTAATTAAAAACATAAGGGTTGATATTTCAAAAAGAAAAATTTATTTTCACAAAAAAACAATCTAATTTAACCATCAATTAAATTAATTAAAACTGATTTAATCTAATTGAATTTCATTCAAATTCCATTCAGTGCACAGTTCCACATTTCAGAAAAAAATACAACTTTCTAGCACTTATCTAAGAGAAAATGGTTCTGAACAATACTTAATTGTTTAAATAAGCATGTTTGTTAACTCGCAATAATTACTACCTCACTAAGTGAAAAGTGGACAAAAACTTTAAGAGTTTAGAAGAAATCGCAACTTTTTAGCACTAATCTAAGAGAAGATAGCCATAAACAATAAAAATATGTTCAAACAATTATTTTTCTTAAAATGAATAAAATATTAACTCACTTCAAGTGGAAAGTGGGCGAAAACTGAAAAATTTCAGAAAAAATCGCAAGTTTCTATCATAAAGCAAAAAAAATATTATTAGCAATGATAATAAATTAGATAAACAATTTTTTTTAACATGAAATGATTAATACTTTGATCTGATTGAAAAGAGATAAAAAGTTGAAAATTTCATGAAAAAACCGTAACTATGTAGTGTTTATCTTGAAGAAGATAGCTATAAACATTTACAATTTGTTGAAACAATTATTTTTGTTAACTTTAACTGATTATTACCTCGCTTCAACTAAAACGATGATAAGAAGTTGAAAAGTTCAGAAAAAACCTTGACTTTCAAACCTTTTCTAAGAGAAAGGTGCTTAAAACAATAATACATTTTTTACACAATTTAAATATACATCTAATTATCGGCATAAAGTAGAATTTCATGTGTTTGCAACAACCTGCGTTGAAAATACCGGAAAAAACGTAATTAGCGCCAAAAACTCGAAAAACCCAATTTTTAACTCCTGGGGCGTTTTTGGGACCCTATAAAACAGACTTATGGGGGTGATATTTGAAATATAATATCTTTTTCGTATTCTGTGACTAATTAGGCAAATAAGTGGTGAATTTTGAACTCGATTTACCTAATATTGAGAATTCTGAATAAAAATATACAAAAACATCTTTTTTTCTTAAGGAAAATACGTGCTAAACTTGATGGGGCTTGCGCCACCTCTAAATATATTTTTTTCCCAAAAAAAGAAAAATGCGTTTATTTTTTGTGTGGATTTGAACAAGTTTCTGGTCGTTTCGCATAAAAATTCGGGAAAATATTTTTTGGACCACCCTAATCAACAACCTTCTCTATGGTTTGACCATGAACATTTGCTAAACATGCTTGTCACAAACAATAAATATTTTGTTCATTTAATAAAATCTTGATGATTCCAGAATATGTTTTAGTATATGCAATATTTAGTCGATTCAACTGAAACCTTTGTTGAAATCATTAAATTTCATTGAATCAATTAAATTTTCATGTATGCATCTAAGAAACCATCTTTCCAAGCAAAATTCTTTTTTTTAAGTGAAGTATTCCATGACTTAGTGACAAATGTTTCGTAATTGAAATTTGTCGAATGCGTACCATTTAGAAAAGAGACACGGTTTGTCTCCCGCAACGCGGCAGATGTGTACAACACGTGTCTCGCGCGAGCTAGTTGCTTTGCTGGATTGATATTGAGATCCTCAAGGGAGAGTTTAGAAGAAATTCTCCCTCCACTCGGAAAAATTCCAAACGGAAAGTGTCAGAGGTGGGGAAAAAGCGTTTTCCCTACTAAGAGAACCAACATTTGTCGTGTTTTTTTCTTTCCTACAAATCATGCTTATTATTTTGCAATTATAATTCTGTTACATCATGATAAAATAAATATTTTTTTTGGAGGAACCGAGAGGGACCAGCGGTTTGCGATATACCGTTCGGGGTTGATGCGATTCGCGATTGCATTGTCGCAGTGTCGCGCTCCACTCCCACTTGAGCGGATCCTTTTTCTCATTATACCCATCTCCTCTCTCTTACTCTAGTAAGTCATTTTAAATATCGCAGAGCGTAAATACATAGCTTGGGCTAGTAACAAAGATAGGTAAGTTACCTTCTGTCAATACTTTCTCAACACAAAAGTGCTGAAGAAATTTTTCGGGAGAAATCACTCGATCGCGTTATCTTTCTTATTCTTATGATATAGTCGTTATATTTAGCAGTAAACGAACTAGTGTATCCTATAGAAAAACTTGCATAAAACCCAAAGTTGCCTTCATTTTGAAGTATCCAGTTCGTAAGTATAGTCTGGTAGTTTTTTTCGAGAGTGCGCGCACAAAAGTGGAAGGGAAGCAGCTTTAAGAATTTAAAGCGAAAAGAAATTACTTTTCATCTATTGTGAGAGGTTTTTCAAAACCCTTCTTAGAAAATACTTTGTATATAATTTATAAGAAATCTTTTGATAAAAATTTGATTGTATAAAAAGAAGCTTTAGTAAGGGTAGATTTCACCCGCCGGAATAGTTTAAACCCACTGTTATGTAAACAACATTTGGTTATACTGTAGAATTTTTCCTTAATTTTAGCATTTTACTTGCAATTTTTATTTTAAAAACTTTAATTGACCATCCAAAACAAAAATCAGTCAGAGATAGAGAGATAATTATTGTTTCCATGAATGTTTTATTCAATAAATTTTTTTTTATTGGTTGAATTTTCGAAAAATCTGGGAAAAGGTGTTCGGGTGTGATTGAACTAACTCTCCTACACTCGACTAGAGTAATAGTGAAAAGAGTTTCTAAATTCCGTTATAGACAGCACAAAAAGATCCTTTCGTCAGTTGTTCTTGAGGTTAAGTAACCAACCAAGAGAAATTCAAGCTATACTTCAATCACACCCGACCGTTTCCCCAAGTATAAAACAGCGTCCAGAAACGGAAAAAAAACAATCATTTTTTCGCTTTTCAGGAAGGATTCTTGTTTTCATTAGACAAGTGAAGGTATTTCGATGAAAGTTGCAAATAAAATGGTTATATTTTAAAAAGTAGTGATTCCAAAAGATAACCTACCATTCTTTTAGTAAATATTCTATTTGATATCAATGGGATTCTAACGCAAAATTTACAACTTCTCTGAAGTTTTTATTCAATTCTTCCAGAACTTAATTCTTCTGCACTAATAATCAGACATAGTGTTCAAAAAAGGAGATCCGATAGATCCTTTGTTTTCTTTTAATTTCGAAAAAGATAGGTTCCATATATTGATGAGAATATTTATTAAAGTGTTTTAAACTTATTTAAGTCTCGAAATAATTTTTGAATATTCATTTTATTTATTTATTCAGAGCTTGTCCCATCCTCACCTCTTTGCAGGCATAGAATCGCTCACTTTCACCCCTTCCCAGCGGAGGGGAGCTCTGCTGTCGGACAAAGTACTTTTTAAGTTTGGGGTCAGCAGTTTATTTTCCATATGAAAATTAAAAATAAAATTTTTTTTTATAGCATGTCCACTTAAATCAAAGTAGAGAAAGTCAGAGGAATGGACACAGCAGTAAATAATTAGGCCAACACATAAGGTTTCAGGGACTCCAACTATCCCTAAAAGTGTAAGCCACCCTTGCGACAAATAAAAAGTTTCACTTGTTCAAATGAAGCGTCCACTTTCTAGATGGTCTCGAAATGCGTACTTGGACCCCCTACAAAACATATAAAAAAATTGTAGATGAGGTTAATCTTCTAGGGTCGAAAAACCACAACCCTTAACGACAAAAGATTCACCAAATATACCCTAAGATAGCGGCCACTTTATAGACGGTCTCAAAATGCGTCTTTGTACCTCCAACCAAACATATCCAAATATGAAAAAAATGGAGGTAAGGAAAGTTTTCTAGGGTCAAGAAACCACAACCCTCAACGACAAAAAATTCACCAGAAATACCCTAAGAAAGTGTAAATGGTCACGATATAGTTTGTTGGTCTCAAAATGCGTCTTTGGACCCCCAGCCAAACATAAAAGAAAAAATCTGCCCGCTTCGCGAGAACAATTCTTATCGCGCGCTTCGCGCGCAGCTCGCTTCGCTCGCAAAAATCAGCGCGCCTAGGGCGCGCGTCCGTAGGATCTCGCGCTTCGCGCTCGATAATATATTTGACTCGCGCTTCGCGCT
>WSXT02006916.1:0-14834 GCA_011762715.2 Neuroterus valhalla | reverse complement strand
TAGTGGGGTCAACTTTCGAACGAAGAAAAGGAGAAGCGGGCTTATTCGGAGAGGGCTTATCCGGAGGTTGCACTGTATCTGAAAAGATTTCAAGAAAATTTGTACTATTATTTACACGTTTTTCCAATTTCTCGACATTCTCACTAAATTTGACTTGAAGCCAAATCATAGGAAAAACATTTCTTGAACGTCCTTACAATCTGAAAAAAATATCATATGAACTTCGTTTCCAATTCTTGAATAGTTTGAGGTTATGCTAATGGTTTTTATGGAGAATTGGTTATTTTGAAACAAAATCATTAGATTTTGGAAAGATTGGAGATTCGGAACACTCTTATATTTAGCGTTTTTTATCGTCAATTCAAATTTCCATTAAAAAATCAATAAATTACTGATATCACTTATAATTTTTTTATAGTTTCAGGTAACGATGGCGATTTTGGTTTAAGTTACTGTTTTTTGTCAGATATTCCAATTTTTCATTCAAGAAATCATATTTCGATGAATAGCATGAATATCTAACAATTTTAGGCTATGTTGACGCTTTACATTAGGAATTGGTGTATATTTCCAGCAAAAAAAAATCTACACGTTAGGAACAATATTTACTATATTTTAAAGGTAACAGGGTGTTTGACGTTTCTCACCGAAAATCGGTTATTTCAAACGAAGAACATCAGGTTGATAAATGATTTACGATTCTGACTAATTGGATCTTATGTTAGCGTTTTATTCAATAATAAGTAAACTTATTTACGCTAAGGAATTTTGGATAATTTTGAACAAGGTTAGTATTTCTTGTCGAAAATTTCAATTTCCAATCGGAAAAATCATATTTCTAATGAATTCTCATTTCTTAACTATTTCAAGGATGTTGACGCTTCACTTTGAAAATCGGTGTATATTTTCAGTGGGAAAACCATCACATCCCAAATAATATTTGCTATATTCCAAGAATTATGAATTACTTTAGAGATTTCAACTTGAAATCGGTTCATTCATAAAAAAACAGTAGGTTTTAGAGAAGATTCATAATTCTGAACAATTTTAAATTATGTTAGTATTGTTCATCAAAATTGAAATTTGTATTGAAAAATCATCAGGTTTCATATTACATTTACAGTTTGCCAACAATTTTAGGTGGCGTTAGTGTTTCACATCGAACATCGGTATTTCCATGCAAGTAGTATTATTATTGGAACCCAAGTTGAGAATTTGAACAAATTCTTGGATTTGAAAGATGATTGAACATTTTCAAACAATTTCGGGTTACGCTGGCGTTTTTCCCTGGGAATCTGTAAAGATTTTAGAGAAGATTTACAATTTCATAAGAAATATGGGTTTTGTTAACAGTATTCACCTGATATTGACAATCAATAATATGTATTAAAACAATTTTGTAATTATAATCATTTTATATTCCAATTTGGAAATTGCGTTGGACAAGAAAAAAAATGGTGGGGAACATCGGAAGTTTTCCTTTTATTCATTTTAAAATGAAATTGATCATTTGAACCGTATTGACTAGTTATTTTAATTATTGAATGCCTCTGCCTATTTCTTTTGAGATCAGTTGAAGACGTGTAGCGGATGTCCGAGTGTAGATCTGTGTCATTTTTTGTCCATCAAATTATGTGATTTGAAGGTAACTCAGTCTAAGTAGATTTCCAATGCAAATTGGATTTTTTTGAGATTGAGTTTTATTTTTCTGAGTTCCTAAGTTCCCCAACAGAGTACTCGAATTTTCAAAACTGAATTTGGATAGGTGTATTATATAAGGATATGAATAATAAACCATTGTATAATTTTTTCTACGATTTCAACATTTTCTAGCCTCTTGTTTGTTCATACACTATAAGTATTATATTATTCGAGCTAGTTACAATTTTTGAAATGATTTTGAATTTATCTGTTCCAAGCAGAAATTGAGACGTTTTCACTAGAAGTGAATAAATTAATTTACTAAAAACAAATGAAGGACGTTAAGGTTTTCATATCAGACTTTTGGGATGATTATCATAAAAATTAACATGAAATCCTAATTACAAACAAATTTAAATATATTTTGTATAGGTATACCTGATTAGTTTGCTACTGGTAATAAAAAAGATATAATGGTTTCTCAGATATTGACCAGAACAAGGTTTATGCTAAGAAACCCGTCCATCTACTTTCACCTGAACTTGATAAGTTGAATACAAAAAACGAACTCGTATATATGCGTATTATTATCAAATTAAATATAATTTTCGTAAATACTATTATCAATAAACCGGGAAACGAACACTTGCACTTTGTGCGCGATTTTTTCCCAGATGCAATTATGAAATTCGAATATAAAATTAATATAAATATAAAGAAGGAAGATATTTATAAGAATTGTTTAAGATTGATATTTTACTCGAGAACTATTTTATATTTTTGTGCACCACATGAGAAGTTCTGATTTACGTTTAAAAATTCCAACAAACCGAAAAATTGTACAGCAATGGTGAATTCAATGATTCTGATTAACAATCTGAAAATTGTATGAAATTTCGATTGGAAATACTACTTTTCAACGAAAAATACTTACCTAACATAACGTGTAATTGGTCGAAATCGTATACCATCTCCAAAATCTAGGAAATTTGTTTGAAATAAACAGTTTTTATTGAGAAACTTTTTGGATAACCGTCACATGTTTGAAAACTGTTAATCTGCTAATTTTGATATTTTAAGAATAAAAGTACTGATTTACATTGTAAAAGACCAGAATAACCTAAAATTGTAAAGGAGGCATCTGCTCAAAACTCTGCACTCCGTAGGTCGTCCGAAACTATCCAAAATCAAAGCGGGTTTTCTTCATCTACTTTGAACCCGGTCTAGTCCGGAATTTGTCTGGTGTTCAAGTTTGAAATAAGAATCCGAATTTCATCTGGTCTTGTCCAGAATTAGAAATTCGTCAGGTCTAAAGTTCTTGCCAATCTGGAAATTGTCTGTTGAAAACAATCCTCAATCTTGAATTAGTTCGGAATTATTCGCTTAAAAAAATGAATCTTTTTTATCGTTATTTCTGCACATATTTAGGCACATAATTATTTATTATTACACAAACAATCACTATACCAATAATCGTAGTCCCATTTCTCGTTGGATACAATCTGGCCGAAAGCGGACGAATCTCGGATGACACTTAAAAAAAATTATTTTTAATTTTATAATCCGGATAAATTCTGGATAGATGCAGACTGATTCCGGGTCTTCTTTCTTGTTGGATACAACCAAGGCAAAAGTGGACGAATTTTGAATCCCACTTTTCAAAAAATAATTTCATTTTCCGAACAAAATTTCAGAAAGTTGCTGACTAATATCGAATTCAACCTTTTTTTCGGATGCAGTCCGGACGAAAATCGAGGAATTTCGGATTTTCCTATACAAAAAACAATTTCAGAATTTTACTTAGGGCGAATCCTGGACAGGTGTTGACTATTGCTGGATTCTATTTTTTTACGGATACAATTCGGATGGAACAGAGGAATTCCGGATTCCACCTAATAACAAATTAATTTCTGGTTCTACAAATCAGATAGCTACCAGACAAAAACAAATGAATTTCGGACCTAAACTATTTGTACGAATGGAATTTGGATGATATAGGACAGATTCCAGACATATTACGAACAAATTTTAGACAAGTCCTGATAAATTTGTCCGCAACTCATCTGCAATCTATCTGGAATTTGAAACAGGGTTGAGAATATTTATCAAAATATAAAATTTTTTGTAACTATGAAAATACTTATTTCCGACCAAAAAGGTTAATATGATCCAAAATTGGTAGTTTGCATACAATCTTTTCCAAATTAATATTATGCGACGTAACCTGGATTTTTTATAAAATATAAGTATTCTTTAAAATGTGATAATCCGCATATGAAAATCTTAATTTCGAAGGAAAATAGTAATGTAGTAGAAAATTCCCTCAACTTCTTGTTCATCTTTTTCAAATTTTATTTCAAAATATTAATTTCCTATATAAATCGCCAAGATAGCTTGAAATATTAAATATTTCGAACCTTAATGTTTCTTGTTGAACAATGCTAATATTCAAGAAAAAAGAGAATGAAACATAAAAAGAAAAAAATTTTGGTTCTCTCTTGAAACCTAAGCACTTTCTATTGAATTTTTGTTCGGAAAAACTAATTTCCAGCGTAAATCACTTACATGAAACATATTCAATATTTTCAATAAATTATCAGTGAATTTGAGCATATCAATTTTACCGCGGAAAGATGTCAAGGAGTACAAATATTCCTCCATTCACCCATTTTTCATGACTTTCCTTATCCAAATGGATAGTTTGTAGATTTTGTTTTCGAAATCCGAATTCAACACAAAAAATGGATCAACTTTAAGTAATGAAAACCCATTTAGGTTTTCAAAAAGAATGATTACGGGATTCTGAAGAGATATCACTACATGAGTTCTGTAAATATTGAATAAGAAATGAAAGTAATAAATTAAAATTATTTATATTGATTTAAATAGATAGATGTTCCGATATTGACTTCGATGCTAATATTTCGTCATACTATAAGTTCAACGCGATTATCATAATTATCTTATTATTCAAGATATTTGTTATCTGAGTAGTTAGTGATGAACTCACCAATTAATAATATATAGAAAATGTGACCTATGAAATGGCTAATTTTAAACACAATTAAATGACTCAAATGTCAACACAAAATATAAAGTAAATTATCATACATTCAAGTCGTTCCACGTTAAACGAAGTTGCAATATTCCTTATTTCTATCCATTCACACTTTCTTAATTGAATTCAAGATCGATAATATCCAAATTAAATTGAAAATCAAAAATTTCAATTAAGCTCATGTTACTGCATGATAAATTTAATAAGCTAAAATATCCTAAATTTATTCTATTTCAGGTGGTCTACCTTTACAAATCCTACCCAGCATCCCGGGCTACATTCCTGTTTATATAAGAAATGGAGACCAACCATTGATAGAAATAAATCCTGCTTTAGCAGAAGCCTTCCACGAGACTGAAACTTATTCGAAGGTAATGTTTTAAAAATGAAATGATTTTTTCTAGATTATTTTGGCCTTAAAATATCGTTCTATGTCTGCTACATCATTGTTCACAAATTTCAACACTCCCCTCTTGTTGAAATGTGCTTCTGACAATAATTACCTTGTCAAATCACTCTTGTCATATCACATGCTAACCTAATGATTTTATTAATTGCCTTAGCCAATTGCCCTATCTTCCTTCCTCTTCTTTCTCCCATATGCTGACTCTCACCTTTTTTCTCCAATCTCCTATTCCTCTTATGTTCTCCAATTCTGCCTGCCTCACACAGCATGCACCTTCTTCCTTCCCTTTTATGCTTGTACTTATATCACTCTTCTGTATCTTCACATCTTACAAGAACTATTGATTTTTGGGATCCACTCTTTCCTTTTTTCCAAATACTTAACTTCTTCCGCTACCCTTATTCAATTATATTTCTCATTATATCTTTCCTCCGTTATTTTACTTCCTACCCCTTCACTAGAGACTCTTTTGTCTGTTCCTTTCAGCTCATGTTATACCTCTATACTCTTCTTGTGTGCTTTCCTCACTTACTTCCTTGATAACCCATTTCTGCACATTCTTTCTTCAACTTCTTCTTTCCTTTATACCGTATGCCTATCATCCACGAATCCTCCTTTTTTTTATTCCTCCTCTAATACGGGTATATTTTATAGGATGTTTCTACCTTCCCTGAATTCTGCTTGGCTTTCTGCTAATATTTGCTGCACTATCTATCTCCTTTACTCATTCTGTTAACACCATTTGATAGACAAGCCGTGTTCATAAGTGTTGTCGTTTCCATTTTTCTACTTCTTCTTATGCTCTCCTTTTATAAATAGGTGTTATCAAGCCTTCTTTCCAGTCTTCCGAAAACTTTTGTCCTTTTCAGATTCCTTCCTTACCCCATTTTTTTTGCGTCCCCGCTATATCATAAATCCACGCTTCATTGCTCAACGTATCGCTTCCTCTTACAATAGAATAGTATTTTAATTTTTTCTCTTTTTCTATTTTCTGATATGTGCTCCTACCTCCTTGTCCTCTAGCTCAAACTTAAAATGTACTACCTTATCCCCCCACCCGCCGAATTTTTTCTCTCATCTTACCCTTGGAACATTTCTTCGTAATATCCCCTCCACTATTCTTTTTTATTTATTTTAACAATGTGTCCTATTTCTTCTCGATTCTCGAGATATATTTTTATGCTTTTCATGAAAAGTACCTCTATCATTCGTTTACGTTCCCTTTTTTCTTTTCCCTTGCATGATACTCTGTAATCTTTCCTCATCCTTACATACTAAAACCTATTCATTTATCTTACTTAATTTTTTCTAGAATTTGCAACTTTTCCTCCAAATCTTCATCTCTACTTACCGGTTTTTTTTCTACTCCTACATCATAACTAAGTCCATGCAAATTGTTGATCCAACTCTACCCTCGTTTCTGATTTTTATTTTCCCTGCTCTTTCCCCTCCTTTAATATATCTTAATGAATGAATCTTCTTCATCCCTTGTTTCACTGAAATTGAATACATATCAACCTCTTTTTTGCATCATCTTAAATAGTTTCGTTCCCTTGTTATTCAGCAACTGATCTTCTGAATGTATCCCAAAATTTTCCCTTCCCTTGCATTTCAAACACTATCCATCATCACTATCTCTTCTCCTCCTACTCTTATGCAATTCTATATCTCTTCTCTTGTGTTTTTTCACATTCCTCCCTATTCAGGAATGGTCAGAATCCTATACCAGTTTAACCATACTTCTCTTCTTTGTATCATCTCTCTTTCTCTTCATATTTCATCCTCTTGTGGCGTTCCTTTCACTTCTACAATTATTCTCCCTGAAGCTTTTCTCTCCCTTTTCTCTTGTTGTCTTCTTGACAATAAAGTTTTCATCATTTCCTCATCTTCTACTACTACATACATTTTTGCAAGAACTTTTACACAAGAATTTCCTATATATTTCTAGAATTCGTTCTTCCTTTTTTCCGCCGTGTTCCAGAAAATTATCATATCTTCCTTCTCTTGTTTCTTGGACTTTAGGTTTTTCCACCTATTTTGAGCCTCATTCATAAAATTTTTACACTCCGGAAAACCTTATTTTCCTCTTCCCCTTCACTTCACTATAAGCTTGCCTTTTTTCTAGTTCTTCTTTCTCTTCATTTCATATGCACAATTTTCCTCCTATGCATCTTTTGTCGTATCCTACCTTGACTTTCTTTCATCGACCCTTTCTTTTCAAGCGATTCCTCTCATTGAAGTTGAATTTCTCTTTTCGTGTATGTCAGCTCATGATGAATGTAGATTTTCCTTCCTTTATCATTCTATAATTTTCACTCTCCCTTTCACGTATAAGTTTCTCCTAATGAATTTATGCGCTTTTTCACTTCCCACACTTCCCTTCAAATTTATTCCTTCTTCTCCTTCAATATTGGGGGTTGTATAAACAAGGTGTGAGATAAAAGTTGTCGATTCCTATAAATTACATGTTTATTGTTTTTTTAATCCTCTTTATCAAACCAACCTCCTTGAGAATAAATTCTGCATCCAATTTTTGGACATTTCTATAAATCAGTGGGCATTTTTGATCTCACATGCTCTAAATGAGTTTTTTCCTTCGTCACCTGAAAGTTCACAGGAATTATTTAAAAAGAAATTATTTGGAGAAAAATCACACCTCATTTTTTGAAATCTCTAATTCAGCGGAAATTTTTTCAAAAATTACATAAAAGGAGGGTCAAAGGGAAATCAGAACAAAATATACGAGAAATTCAAACTTTTCTCTATCATTTGGATCAATTTTTTACTTCAAGTTTTTTTCCCACATTGTAACATTTTTCGTTTCTTAAGTATTTTACGAGACGACATGCAAGTATTTGAAAATTTGAATTGAACAAGTTCGAATTTGAAGAATGAAATTCGAAGTTAAAAAAAAGTTTTCCTGGACTATTATTCATTGCGACCTATTTTGATAAAAAACTTGAAACATTATAAGCAGATAATTTCACGTTAAACCGTTTGTTCTACATGAAATATCCAATATTAAAACTATATAATATCAGATCGCTTTAATTTATTTGTATTCTCTTCCAATAATGGTTTGCGTTTTCCTGAAATATTGCACAAATATTATCATCAGGTATAAAATAACAAATTTTATGAGATTTTTTAGATGTATCTTCACTCCGTAAAGCCTATTTTGGAATCGAACAATATTTGAAATGATTGGTAAAATCAATAAAAACGGATCGGATTATGTACCGCGAAATTGGAACGAAAAATCTGAACGTGATTCCGAAAATAATAAGGTTTAAAATTGTTTATCCAGATGGTGCGAAATTTGGACCTGGACCGAATTTCTGAGCAAAGAAATCATCAAAGCAACGATGAAGACACTCAAACTAATGATGATATAAACAAAATCATAGATCCATTTCCACAAATTGTAAATCTATACGATAAAAACGACAACGGAAGGTCAAATATTCAGAAGGTAAAATGATTTAAATTCTCTTATCTCATGAAATTACTTCATCTCATCACTTTCTCATAATCACTGATGACTCAAGTACTCACTTAAGAAGAAGGTGGAAATTTTGGATAGTGATCTGCAAAATTTTTACTTCCAATTATTTTGTCCTCGTCGACAAAAAACCATCTTTCATTTAATAGCTATTCACTAATTATAAAAAATGCTGTCTTTTCATCCTATATAGATAGGCAAGATTCCAGTGAGGCTCCCAGAAACGCAAAAAGACAAGATAGAAAAACTGACAGTCGCAATAAAGAAGAAAGAAACTTCAAAAGTTTCAACAGGGCCTGATGAAGTTCAGTTTATCAAAGTAGCCATTGTCGGTGATCCAGAAAATTTGGAACATGAACTTTTGGGAAAAATCTACACTGAAAATGATTCCAAGTCTCGTGGAAAAGATCTCTCTAACAGTACAAGTAAAAATAATGGTGCTTTGAATGATTGATAGAAAATTAAATGTATAGGAAAAATTATACACTGTGAAAAAATTAATTAGAAAAACCTAATGGTTTGGTAAGACTGCAAAAATATCTGTCATTGATATCTGAAGACACACTTCCTCAAAAATTATTCTTTCTTTAAATAAAAAAAAAAACTTTTTATCTGTATTAACTCACAAATATGTAAATAGATATATAGTTTCGACATGAAGACAATTTTGGGGTTGAGTGGAAATAAGATGGAATAAAAATGATCTTCAATGAGTACATGAAAAATGTATATCCGCTCTTTTTATGCAGACTTCAAATATATTTAGTACAAAAAATTATAATTCGAATTCTTCATGAAAATTTCCTCTGAGAAATTCACTGTACTTTCTTCTATATACAAACCGGATACAAAAGTGGTATGAAAGGCTATTGTAACGTTGCAGTCGTATAGAAACAGAAAAGCTCGCACGAAATGATGTATGGATGTTGGTGAAATAAAGATATAAGCTTGGTGAATTATTGTAAGGGCTTATTGAGCTCTTTACCTGGGGTAATTGCTGAAGAGATGATCAGCGAAAATTTTCCAGCTTTCACCTGCCTTACCTGTACATCTCTCTGATAAATGCAGCGATGATTTCTACTCATATCCACATACCTTGCGCTTGTTTTCGTTTTCATTTATATAATACCTACATGCTTTCATCCCCCCTTCTTTTCTTCATCTCACAACTATGTATCATGTGTCCGCTGTCCTAATCTTTTCGAGTTGTTACGAAACCTTGTAACCATCCTGTACCAGCTGTTGTACCTTGATTCTACATATTTTTCTTCAGATTGCCTCGTCATCATCTCCTCCTTTATTTCTCCCTATTCTTCACTCCTCACTCGCATACCACATCAAAACCTCACTTAATATCTCTCTTCTTCCCGATATATTGCCTATAATCACTCAATTTTAACACCCCTTTCTCTGATTTTATTCCTTTCTTCAGCATGTTACCTGTGTAGCCTCAACTTCCCGTCATGAATCATCCTAGGAATCACTCATTCAGACCTTCCGCTCTCTTCCTCTCTGCTCATTTTCACATTGCCATTTTATGAATTATCGCTTACTACTCAAACAAAATAAACTTCTACACTCTCATCATCCAGTCGTCCTTTAATTTTCTGTACATCAAACTTTCACATTTCTTCTAATGCATTACTTGCACATTGTTCTCAGATGTTCATCGTCCCCTTCCCTTTCTCTGCACAGAAAATTCAAGGCAACAGAACTCTCTCATCATTATCACTGCCTAGCAATTTATCTTCCATATATCCTCCACTCTACGCTTTCGATTTGCTGGACACGTCATAATAATAATAATAATAATAATAATAATAATAATAATAATAATAATAATAATAATAATAATAATAATAATAATAATAAATCTTTATTGGGTTCATAACTGAACATAAACGTATGTACATAACAAGAATTAAAAGCATGAGAGCCCAAAGGGCGAAGTACAGCTTAGAGCTGCTTCCAAACCTAACCTAACGTCATGTTAGTTTCACTTATATTCACCTTTGAATATTTCCCTCTCACGTATATTTAAAATACTTCCATTATCATAATAATCACCCGTTTTTTCTCTACAACCCGAACCACATCGTCTATGTATACTAGTGAATACTTCTTTGCTCCATTTGCAAATGGTTCCTTTGTTGGCTCTCACTCCATCTCCTTCTTTTATCCTAAACTCCTCTTTTCTCCTTTCTTCTACCTTCATCCTTATGGAAATCTTCACGAACGGCTGTTTGATGTTCTCTATCAAACCTTCAACTCCCCTCCCCCTCCCTCTTCCTCTCTTTCTCCCTTATGACCTTCTCTACCATCTTCTGTTTACAAAGTCAAATACTCCTTCACAATCAAAAAACAGTGCAACTACTTTCCGTTTCTACTGCCTCCTATGTTTTCAAAGTCAGCTGCGATCACAATCAATTTCCTTAAGCCTATTTTGGCGTTTAGTATATATCCTTTTCTGACACCTATTTTTCCAGCATCTTCCTAAGCACTTCTGCATAAATTTTATATCCTACTTACATAAACGTTTTATCTTCATATTCATTTACTTCCTTTCCCCTTCCTCTTCTACTCAACGGTCAGATGAATATAAGACAGCTCTCATTCCTGCTTACCTCTTCATCTCTCCAATCCCTATTGCGAATTCTCCACATCTCTCCGCATCTTCTCTAGCCCTTCTTCCCCATATTTCAACGCTTTATATCTCAAGTCCCCTGATGCTGTTTCCCTTTTCAGCCTTAATTCGCTTCTGTCTTTTTTTCTTCATTTCTACGCTATTCTCTAGGCCCCCAACAAATCTTTCGAAGCACTGCTTATACCCTTCCATCTCGATTTTCTCACTTAAGCCCTCCTCCTCCTTATCCTTCTCCTCTTTTGCTGTTCATCACCCATTTCATTCATCTCTTATCACTTCTTCCAATTTCTCCTGGAATAATTATCCTTCTCCCTGTCTTTTCACACTCAACATTAAAAAATCTCTCTTAATCTGTTTTTCTCCTCTTGGGTTCCCATCTATATATTTTCCCCTTTTCCAATTTGCTCACCCTCTCCTCTGTCCTGTTTCCCCTTTCAGTCTCCATCTCCTATCAAACTTAACCTTTGATTCACCTTTCCATTTACTCTTTAACGCGAGAGGCTGCCTACTTGAAAAAAGTATGGAAGAAATACTTTAAAAGTTCAAAAAAGTTTCAAAGAGTATCGAAAAAGTATCGAAAGTATCTTAAAGTATCTGCGACCGAGCTCGACTAGACCGAGGGTATGACGCACAGGTAGCTACCCGACCGCGCCCCGAGAGATACTTTTTTGATACTTTTAAAAGTCGAAAAAGTATCAAAAGTATTCGATCCTTTTTGGATACTTTGAGAGTGGGCAGCCCCTCGCTTTCATGTTTTCCTGACAGCGTGCTTCTTCCCTTATCTTTCATGCTTCCTACCTCCTCCGTTTTTTATTTTTGCCTTCAATTCTTTCAACTCATCTTCCTTCTTACCGAGTTTCAGACTTTCAAATCTCAATTTTGTCTTTAATGAAAAATGCTCAAAAGCTTCATTATTGTCTACTACCACTCTTACCATCAGTTTCCTCATTTATCCTTATATCGGAATGCAATCTATTACAGTGCACCCTTTACCTGTTAACTTAACTTACCTTGAAAATTGAGAATCTGAAATTGGAGAAACAATATCGAATATCTTCATAGCGTCCGAAAAATTTAGCTGAAATCTGCAACCCTTCGAAATCAAACAGAAAACCAAGAATCCAACGACCAAATTCGGGAGATTGTTTTTACCTTGATAAGGGTGTTTGGTGTAGACCGGAACGTTGGTAGATAATTCGAATATTTTTTGTGTGTTTTTTTTCTGGAAAAAAAAGACGAAATTTGAAGGTTGCTTTCTCTTTCGTCTTTCCTCTTTTTTTTCTTCACTGTTTTTCTTTTTATGATAGGTATATTCGAAGGTGTTTGTCCAAATTCGGTCGTTGGATTCTTGGTTTTCTGTTTGATTTCCAAGGGTTGCAGATTTTGACTTACCTTTGTGAAACTTTATGCATCATAGATCTCCTATTCCTATCTATGAATAATTCATGAATAAAAGTGAATCGTTACATAATTTGATCATTGTGAACAATTACCTGTTTTAAATAACCCAATTTTTTATGTAAAGAACAGCTGTTGAGACGTTAGTGCGCACGTGCGATACGTAGAAAAAAAGGATAAGGTCTTCGTACAGATTTCGACAATTCTGCTGTTGAGGAGGAGAGAGGCGCAAGCGCAAGAGGGAAAACTATTGACCAGCCAATAGGTAGTCCTCACCTCCTTGAGCTTCATTATAGCTCAGCTGCACCCCTTCCACTCATATACGGGCGCTCACGATGACTTTATCTCTCTTTCTCATACACACACACTCTTAAAGTGACGAGGCACGATGTGGCTACAATTTCTTAATCGATTAAAATGTTTTTCGAAAATGGAAGCTACCTGAGTTCTCAAGAAATCCTTGAAGCTGATTAAAAAAAATTGTCTATTCATACACAAAGGTGTCGGAAATCATAAAATTCAAGCCTTTTTAACTAGAATAACACGCATAAATTCATAGTTTATTGTAAATTCAAACATTGTTATCAACAATTACAGGTGGTTTTCGAAAAGTTTTGGATAATTATTGGGCAATTTTCGTTTTTAATCAAATTTCAAGTAACATACAAAAATATGAAGACAAAACAAAATATATTACTCATAGTTATAAACGAGGATTTTAGGAACAAATGTGCAGTTTAATCGAGTTTTGAGTGTTTGAAGTAATTTTTTTTTCAAATGTGCTTTTTTTGACGTTGCAGTAGTGCTTTAATAATTTATATTCTCATCTCATAACAATTTTGTGATTGTTCTGTTCAAATTTCATTAATAAATGCACAGTTTGATACATTTTCAAGAGTTTCAGTGTTTTTTTTTTCAACTTATTTTGTTAGAGTTGCTAGCAGTACATTTCTCAATTTCATTGTCATTTCATGACGAATGTGATGCTTATAAACAAATTTCATTTAAAAATGGACAGTTCGAGCAATTTTTGAGACGTTAGGTACTTTCTTTAACGTTTTCTATTAGGCTTATCAAATATTACACAAATACAGTTTCGCATTGTTATAACATAAATATCAAAAGGATGAAAGTTTTCTTCAACTATAATAGTTTCTGAGGTTCTGGGTCTAGTTTTGATTCGGGTTTTTCGTTACGAGATTTCTTTTACTAGTTATGACTGGAATTGTGTATTGTATTGTGGGATGTATTGTATGAATATAATATTTGTGTTATTATTGAATATTGTATAAAAATACGGCAAATCCTCAGAAAAATATATTCGTAGGTATTTTTTTAAATTTTCTTTTCTTGCCTTGACCGGTAAACCCATATCTCCGGGCCAAGCTACTCACCGAGTTGGTAACCCTAAAAGCATGTAAGGGAAAAAGTACCTCAAACATTGGAACATTCCTCGAAACTGCGCATGTGATTTTGGAATCTGTTTACAAATAAAAGAAATTTATTATTTGAAACCACTCAAAAATTATCTACAATTATTTATAACAATTTTTATTCGTACGTACAAAACGAAACGTCGACGAATGAAGCCCGGTTGACGGAATTTTTTTTTTTGGATGCCCCTGTCATTACCTAAAAAGTGAGTACAAATTTTGCCGATCACTTTCAAGAACATGGGTTTAGTCAATTGAAATTTTGTAACCAGACTGTGATAATTGTTGAATTTAGAAATCTGAGAGCATTCTTTATCTTCAAATACAGAAATTCCATTTCGAAGAGCAATTGTTTATCCTGACCTCAAGAATAATATTATTACCACTCCAACCTCAAAATCTGAACTTCGAACTAATTTTTCCGGCTCTTGTGGTATAAACTACTGTTCGACATATGTGTGAAAGGTAATTTTTAGCGAAAGAGACTTTTTACACTCGCTTTGCTCGTGCGAGAAATGTCTCATTCGCCAAATAATCACTTCTCACATAAAAATCAAAATATACTATCTCATGATGGCTGAAAGATACCTCATGGTTCCCCATCTAGCCCTTTATCTGCTTTTTGGGTCACCTATTGTTCGCTCGAGTCGAGCGCGGGTCTGTAGGTCTGTACAGTCAAACTCAACAGTAAGAAGCGAGCCATAGATACGAACAGGTCCGGCAGGATATGTTCGGCCCGAGTGGGTAGTCAA
>WSXT02006905.1:0-14836 GCA_011762715.2 Neuroterus valhalla | reverse complement strand
TAAATGCGTATAATATCTTATTGCATACCTATTTATATATATATATATATATGTGTGTGTGTGTGTGTGTGTGTGTGTGTGTGTGTGTGTGTGTGTGTGTGTATAAATAGGTATGCAATAAGATATTATACGCATTCTTACGCACTCTTGACACTGAATGACAAGGTTCTATTTTGGCAGACAAAATCTGGAAGCTTTCACATGAAGACATCTAAATTGTATGGAATTATATGGAACCTTTTAATTTTCGTGTTCCGATTCACAATTGTTCAAGAAGCTTTATGAAGGATTTTTCCACTGAATTTGAGCAGAAATAACAGAACTTAGTGATTAGGTCGCAGATTGATCGTTACATTATTATATGTATGTTTCAAAGAAAAAATAATTGCAAATTGTCGTTTTGCGCTTCTTCATTGTTTACCTGGGATACGTGACTCATGTATTCTTTATCTCAGGTCTGGCACGGCACGTTATTTTCATTGAATACGTGAATTTATTACAGACTCGGACAACTCATATTTGTGTTTTAAAATGACTTTCTTTATCATATTGTTCCGAAAATTTATCCCGAGAAATTTAGGCATGCAAATTTTTGGTAGAGTATCCGTTCAAGGCCTTAAGTTAATTTCAATATACAAAATGACCTTTATCGATTATTTTTGCTCAAACAATTGAAGATTTTTACACATAAGCGTTTCTAATATTTAGAGAATTCGCGAGAGGAAACGTTATATATACGTTACATACGTTGTCTCGCGCGATGTGAAATGCCATGTCGGGTAAGCCTATTAGCTAAAGTAAATTACAGATTTGTACGCTTGCATAACCAAATGATCACTTATGAACATCGTAATCTCTATAAAAAGGTTAACGCACTCCACGTACAGAAATTAGTCTCACTTTATGCATTATTTACTCATCATACACTTTTTGATGAGAAAGAGAGTAGGCTCGAATTTTCGAATTAGGTTACCTTAAACCGAGACTAAGCCGCGTATATCTTGGGAAAGCGGAGCACCCTTGCATCTGTATTTAAAATGCGCTATCACTTCTTCTACGTTTTTTGATTGAATTTTTACAATTGTTATTTGTTCTTGCATTCGTTCATATTTTTTAGCCTAGAAAGAGCAAACATCGGATTTAGAAATGCAAAAGCTGGTGTGCATTAGGGTAATCCAAAAAATTTTTCTTCGAACTTTTATGCAGAACGCCCGGAAATTTGTTCGAATCTACAAAAAAATAATCGCATTAAAAAAAAATTAGATTTAGAGGTGGCGTATGCCCTATGAAGTTAAACACGTATTTTCCATGAGAAAAAAATACGTTTTTGTAAATTTTATTCAGTATTCTCAATATTAGGTGCATCGAGTTCGAAATTCACTATTTCTCTTCACAATTACTTACAGAATGCGAATGAAATATTACTTTTCAAATATCACCCCCATAAGTCTGTTTTATTGGATCCCAAAAAACCCCCACAAGTAAAAGGATGGGTTTTTCGAGTTTTGAACGCTAATTTTGTTTTTTTTTTGTTGCAGTTTTTAACGCAGATTGTTTCAAATACATGAGATGCTACTTTAAACTAGATATTTATAACTATATAACTAGCTGTTTATTAACATTTTTAGAACAATTTATCATTGTTTTTAGCAACTCTCTCTTAGAAAAGGGTTAGAAAGTTAAGGTTTTTTCTGGATTTGCCAGCTCATTTTCAACGTTTCAGTTAGAGCGAGATAATAATCGATTAAAGTTAATAAAAATAATTGTTTACTATTTGTTAATTATTATAACAATATTCTCTTAGAATAATGCTTAGAAGTTGCGCTTTTTTCTGAAATGTTAAGCTTTTTGTCCACGTTTCACTTAGTGATGGTAATATTAATGCGAGTCAACAAACATGCTTTTTTAAACCATTTATTATTTTTTGTAACCATTTTTCCTCAGATAAGTGCCAGAAAGATGTGGTTTTTTCTGAAATGTTTAACTTTGCACTGGATGAAATTTGATTGAAATTTAATTAGATTGAATTAGATTGGTTGAAAGTTGAACTACTTTCTTGAAAATTCAATTTTTGCGTTAAAGATCCATAATTTTAGTAGAAATCTCGAAACTCAAATTTCACTGAAGAATTCAGCTTTTTTATTTCAATTGTTTCTTCGAACATTAGGAAAAGAACAAAAATAATTTACCTAAAATAATTTGAAATATTTGAAATATGATTCTCTCTAATGTTTACCTATTAATTATTTGTTCACAACTAAAAAGGTAAAGCAAAGTTAAATATTTCAGACAAAACCGCAACTTTTTAGTACTAATCTAAGAGAAGATAGCCATAAACAATAATAATTTGTTTAAAAAATTATTTCTGTTAAATTAAATTAAATATTAACTCACTTCAAGTGGAAAGTGTCAAAAAGTCGAAAATTTTCAGAAAAAACTGCAAGATTCTATCATTAAGCAAAGAAAATATTATTAGCAATGACAATAAATTGTTTAAACAAATATTTCTTTAACATGAATTAATTATTAAGTCAATCTAATTGAAATGTTATAAAAAGTTAACAATTTCAGGTAAAAACCGCAATTACCTAGTATTATCTAGAAGAAGATAGCTATAAACATTTACAATTTTTTCAAACAATTATTTTTGCTAAATCAAATAAAATAATTACTTACTTCGAGTGAGAAGTGAACAGAAAGTTGAAAATTTCAGAAAAAACCACAACTTTGTTGCATTATTCTAAGAGAATATGGTTATAATTAAGAACAAATAGTTAAAAAAATTATTTTTGCTAACTTTACTTGATTATTACCTCGCTCTAACTGAAACGTTGAAAATAAGTTGAAAAATTCAGAATAAACCTTCACTTTTCAACCCTTTTCTAAGATGAAGTTGCTAAAAACAATAAAATAATTTGTTGAAACAATTATTTCTGTTAAATTAAATTAAATATTAACTCACTTCAAGTGAGAAGTGGGCAAAAAAATAAAAATTTCAGAAAAAACTGCAAGTTTCTATCATTAACTAAAGAAATATTATTAGCGATGGTAATGAATTGTTTGAACAATTATTTTTTGAACATGAGTTAATTATTACTTTAATCTCATTGAAAAGTTATAAAAAGTTAAAAATTTCAGGCAAAAACCGCAACTATCTAGTATTAATCTAGAAGAAGATAGCTATTCACATTCACAATTTGTTTGAAAAATTACTTTTTGCTAAATTAAATTAAATAATTGCCTAATTTAAGTAAAAAGTGGACAAAAAGTTGAAAATTTCAGAAACAACCGCAACTTTGTAGCATTATTCTAAGAGAATATTGTTATATTTAATAATAACAAATAGTTTAAACAATTTTTTTTGTAAACGTTATTTGATTGTTACCTCGCTCTAACTGAAACGTTAAAAATAATTTGAAGAATTCAGAAAAAATCTTGACTTTCTAACTCTTTTGTAATAGAAAGTTGCTAAAAACACTAATAAATTGTTTAAACAATTTAAATAAACGTTTAATTATCAGTATAAAGTTGTATTTCATTTCTTTGAAACAATCTGCATTAAAAAAAACTGCAAAAAAATCATAATTAGCGCCAAAAACTCGAAAAACCCATTTTTCTACTTATGGGGATTTTTCGGGACCCTATAAAACAGACTTATGGGGGTGATATATGGAGAGTAATATTTATCCGCATCCTTGACTAATTGCAAAGAGAAATTGTGAATTTCGAACTCGATTCACCTAATATTGAGAATTCTGAATAAAATTTACAAAAACGTCTTTTTTCTTATGGGAAATACGTGTTAAACTTAATGGGCCTTGAGCCACCTCTAAATATTAATTTTTTTTTTAAAGTGCGTTTTTTTCTGGATCTAACAAATTTCCGGGTATTTTGCATCAAAATTCGAAAAGAAATTCTTCTAATGCATTTTCGGACCATCCTAGTTCCTGCGTAGAAATGGCCCAGATTCATTTAGGGATAATTCGATGATATGGCTCATTATTTTAGTTTTACTGTAGATGTAACTAGAGACAATATCATTCACTAGTCTTGTTCTAACTCAAAATTTTTAAACTTTCAAACCCATGAGGTAATTTTTGAATAAGCACATAGAATAAAAGTGACACCACAGGAAAGTTTGATGATGCGACGGAGAGTCATTTTATAAACACTTGAAGTCAAGATTCAAGTATGATTAAAAAACTTCTCAAGGTTCATTTAATAATCCGGACCTGTTTCGAGCGATATAGTGACGCAGGTGAATGAACAACTAAAATATATATGTATAAAGATACTCGTTATTACATGTCCTGTGGTTTCGTTTTCATGTGTGAGTGCATCTGAGGTGGTTTCAATGACCATAAGACCAAAATACATACATCAGAACCAAAGAAACGCCAGCTGAGTTAGATAGAATTGAAAGTGGAAATGAAAACGGGTCCGTGAGTGAGTCATGGTTATCCTTGCTCGGAGGCAAAAGTACTCCATGGCTTTACCAGCAAAATTATACGGCGCACGTTTATAATGTATAAGCGCTCAAATTATGAAATCGGATCACGTGCTTCGTAGAAATTTATTTATTTAAAGATATGATTCAATCAAAATGGAGTTTTATTTGGTAATCCACCGATTATTATTAAACCTAATTGAATTGAATGTCAAATTATAGTCGCTGCCCTTGATGAACTTGAGACCGATGTATATTTTAAAATTTGCTAGGATGTTTTCAACGTACAATAAAGTTGAAAATATTGAGCGATTTTTAAAATTATTTGTAGAATTGAGATTAATATATTGATTGTCCACTGTATCTGATTTTTGAGGCTACATTGAGGCATATTTTAGAACAAAATAGTTTTTGCTTAAAGTTTGATTTTTACGTTCTTACTTTAGATATAAAAATTTATGAAAAAGTTTCAATTTTTATATAATCCTAATAAACAACGGTTAATCTCATTCAACCAACCAAATAGAGTTAGTTGCATAGAATTCCTCACATAATTGAATCAGCTATTGATCATTAAATCATATTACACATAAGCATTCCAGCTTCTGGCTATAATACCTCAAACACAAACATTCCAGTAACTTTCATTCAATAAATAATTTCAACTTGAACTACTTCTATCTGTAGCAGGGGTGTCCAACGCGTGAGCAACGGTGCAAATAACTTTCACTCGTTAATCCCTTCTCTTACCACCTTGAATGTGTTCATGCGGTGGGCGTGATGTGGAAAGGGGAAACGAGAAGAGAATTCTCAAAGAAGCACTCGAAGAAGGGGAAGAAAGGAGAAGCGCGTCAGCCTTGCGTTGGACACCCCTGATCTAGAGTACGCCTAGAATATTCCTGAAAAATTTGCCACAATTGATAAAGATTATTTTTGTTGATCTCATGAATAATTATTAACTTTTCATCAATTTTGAGATTGGTTGTACGAGAGTACATCATCAAAATGAGTTTTCACAATGTTTTGTAATAAGGAATAGAGTCTAATTTACCGCCATATTATAAAGTGGATTATTTATGTTCGCTTGAGTCACAAAGTAAGTGGAAGGGAATTATGTCGTTAAAAATAAAGGGTAGCATCAATTTTCTATTTTCATGTGTAATCATTTTGAAATATCCTCGGAGAAAATACTTGGTTATTACCTCTTTCTAAATAATCTTCTACTGTAATGGTTTTGATTCTGAAGTTAAAACTTAGAAGATTCTACAAGCAATGATTAATTTTGTATAAAAATTACCTTAATGCTCTATTATCGTATAAGTCATTTGTGGTATCATGGCGAGTCACTATTTTTGAACAAATCATGCACATGTTCTACTTGTACGATAAAAACGATATTTAAGACAGTTTTGCAATTTCAAAGTGAAAACAAATTTATTTTAGTTTATTCAGTATTGGGAACTGTTAATTTTGCGATTTTTATTTAGATTTGACGTATTGATAAAGTGTGTTTACTCTAAGTTACTACAAAAAAAAAAGTTTTCAAAAAGATTTTTCAATTCTCTAACAAAATTCGTGACATTTAAACAACAAAATAGTTTGACTACAAAAAAAAATTGAATTCATATAAAAAATATTTTTCAACAAAATAGTTAAATTCTCAGCGGGAACTGATTAGTTTCTAAACCGAACTGAGGAATTTTTTATTGAAATCATGGATCTTTCAGGAAGCAAAAATTATGTCAAACAATTGATGGAACTTTCAATCAAGGTGTTCAATTACCTACCTTCACGTTTAAAACAGATTTCAAATTTAAATCCATTGTTAAAAAATTTTCTTTTTTGGTAGAAAATTGATTCTCCAGGTTCAAAGTTTGTCCTTTGTTGAAAAATTTGAATATTTCGTTGAAAATTTCAGTAGTACATTCCACTACTTATTCAAAAGTCAAACCTCTTTTTTTTTATTTCCATTCTTTCAATAACGCTCGTGAATTATATTAGGTATTAATATATCAATAAAAGACGGTTGTCATACGAGCCAAATTTGATGTATTTTGTCAAAACGACGACGTTTCGATAACTTTTTTGTTATCTTTTTCAAGTCTAAAAAAAAACAATATTACGGTAATGAAACAATCTAACACCTCTTTTTTTTTTAATTAACTTTATCTGCTAAAGATTTATTATTTCAGTTGAAAATTCATTTTACTTGTTCAAAATATAAATATTTCTGGTAAAATATCAATTATTTTGTTAAAAATTATACAGCTTAGTTGGCAGTTCGTCTATTTGGATCGAATTTCGACTATTTTGCTAGAGGATTCAATGATTTTGCCAAAAGTTCTACTATTTTGGTAGGAAATTCGTCTTTTTGTCTCACAGATTTCACCTTTTCCAGGAATTTCATTTTATGGTTCAAAAATACAACTGTTCGTTTGAAAAATTATATAATTATTAAAGATTCGTCGGAAATTATATTTCTCCTGTTGAAAATTTTCTTTTTTTTTTGGTGGACAACTTATCTCCTTGGCTGAAAAATCAACTGGTTGATTGAAGGTTTGAAATTCTTTGTTATACATTATTTTTTTGATTGATGATTTAATATATTTATCCTTTTTTGTATAAAATTCATGTATTTCGTTGGAATCTCGTTCATGAGTTAATTTTTTATCTTAGATTTCACTGCACTGATTGTAATTGTTACAATTTTTTCACATTATTAGTCAATACAGGAGTGCAATAAATGAATGATTTAAATCGGTTATTAGCGTTTCACCGCACATATTCCATAGGAATGGAATGCAAAACTCTACATCTCTTAGAACGTCCAAGTCTGACTATCATACAGCACAGTGGGTGCAAGCACAGAATTATAAATAAAGTCTGCTCATTATCCCCCAAAGGTCTAAATATTTTAAATAATGTTGTCAATCACACTTTGATAGTTAACATGAACATTACATTATAATAGTAACATTATCTTTAAATTACATCGAACTGTATATAATTCGGAACCCCCAAATTAAGATTAGTAACTATCGTTCAGGAAGCACGAGACACACATGATTATACCAAGACGAATACTCAATCATTTTATTACAAAAATTGTTTGTTTTATTGAGAATTCGTATTTTTTGTCCTTACACTTAGGAGAATTTTTCTTAATTTCAGATTTTTTTTTCTTGATGAAACTAAATTATTTTGTACAAAATTCAACTAGCTTCTTATTTGAGCAGTTTGTAAGAATTTCTATAGATTCCTACAGGAGACTGGGATGGTTATATGGATGCAAATTAATGCTGGTCTTTAAAAAGAGATTGTCCTCTGAAAAATTATGGAAGAAAAGCTCAAAAAAGGCATTTCGTGGAAATATAACATATGTTTTCAAAATTTTCCTTTCTATATACTTGGATGTTTGATAATTTTTCAAAACAAAACTGACATTATCAATATATCTGTTATTTTGTTTCTTTTTTCCGATTTTTGGCATGTATAACGAAAATAAAGATTTAAAAGAAAACGAGGGCAAATTTTACTAAATCATTTATAGTTCCATGAATTGTGAGCATAAATATGTGCAAAATCAATCTTATATCTTGGGCAACAAAACCACTGTATACCAGTGTAATAAGTACATCCTTATTCATAATAACGGATATTATGATTTTGTAACACTGGAAATGTGATATTCTTTCTTTCAAATCCAAACTTCAAAAACATCACAATTTGAACATTTATAGAATAAAAAATTACAAGAACTTAGGTTATGAATAACACGCAGAAAATTGGTCTTTCTGGATCAAAATGTCTTGAGATTTTTTTTTAAATTGATTATTCCCAAGAATTTTTTACAGGTGGGGTTAACACACCTGCGAATAATCAATGGAATGTGCCCCAATATGTTAATCGTGTATATAGCTTATCTGTAGAACAATGACTTCGATTAACATTTGGTGCGTCCATTCTAGCACAAGAGTTACCTCGAGTTACCACGGGATACCAAGGACATGCTTCACGGCTAGATAGATTAACTCACTATCCACAAAAACGCTCCCATATGTATATTTGCTTTTTCCGGTCTATAATTTTCACTCCCACGCTCAAGGGAGTGTCTGCAACAAGAGGTCTCTTGGGAATTTTCGGAGAGATTGTAGTGTAGTAAAGGCAAAATAAAAATTAGATCCGAATCGTAGTATTTAGTAAGCAGTGAGGGGTTGAGGAGTTTTACTGATAAATTAGTTGAATTGAATGATCAATTATTCCACGGAGAAAAATGGATATTTAAACCTAGATTGAAGGATCATATAGTACCGCCTATCATATACTATAGGTATCAAAGCTCAACTTACTTTGATATTCAGCTGCAAACGAAACTGCATATTATTATGCTTTACTACATATGATATGTTGAAGTGAAATATTTAGGTATTTAAATTATTTCTAGAGCGTATGCGTATTTGCGGTAAAGTGATAGAAGATTATAATTACTGAAAACTTTTCCACAATTACTATCCAAAATTTTGTGGATTGTTTGTGCAAACTTAAATGATTGAAGAAAGTGCTATTTTGCTTTAAAAAACCTATTCGAAGCGACCTGCCGAATATTATGTTGATTATCACTGGTCATGTGAAATATTTTTTTTTCTGCGGATTATAGCCCCTAACATTCTAGATGACCGCCTATTCTAATCACAAATATCTGAATGTTACGATTAAACATATATTTTCTCTGTATATACTTCACTAAAGGTTCAGGTGAGATTGTCACTGCGACAAAAAAAAATGAACGCATTCTTTTTTTGAAAAAAAAAAATATATATATTTAGAGGTGGCGCAAGCCCCATGAAGTTTAACACGTATTTCCCATAAGAAAAAAAGACGTTTTCGTACATTTTATTCAGAATTCCCAATATCAGGTGGATCGAGTTCGAAATCCACCATTTCTCTTCACGATAAGTCACAGAATGCGAATAAAATGTTACTTTTCAAATATCACCCTCATAAGTCTGTTTTATAGGGTGCCAAAAAACCCCATAACTGAAAAAATGGGTTTTTCGAGTTTTTGGCGCTTATTATGATTTTTTGCGGGTTTTCCCAAGCAGATTGATTCAAAAACATGAAATACTACTTTATACTGATAAGTAGATGTTTATTTAAATTTCGTAAACAATTAATTATTGTTTTTAGCAACTTTCTTTTAGAGAAGGGTTAGAAAGTCCAGGGTTTTGTGTGAATTTTTCAACTTATTTTCACCGTTTCAGTTAGATCGGGGTTATAATCAATGAAGGTTGACAAAAATAATTGTTCAAACTATGTATTATTAATCATAACAATATTTTCTTAGAATAATGCTACAAAGTTGCGGTTTCTTCTGAAATTTTTAACTTTTTGTTCACTTTTCCCTGAAAGTAAGTACTTATTTCATTTAAGTTAGCAGTAATAATTGTTTAAACAAATTTCAAATGTTTATAGCTATCTTCTTCTAGAATGATACTAGATAGTTGCGGTTTTTGTCTGGAATTTTTAACTTTTAATAACTTTTCGATTAGATTAAAGTGATAATTAATTTTAAATTGTTTAAACAATTTATTATCATTGCTAATAATATTTTCTTTGCTTAATGATAGAAACTCGGGTTCTGTTGTGAAATTTTTAACTTTTTGCCCACATTTCACTTGGAGTGATCTAAAACTTACTTAATTCAATAGAAATAATTGTATAAATAAATTATTATTGTTTATGGCTATCTTCTCTTAGATTAGTGCTAAAAAGTTACGGTTTTTTCTAAACTCTTAAGCTTTTTGTCCACTTTTCCCTTAGTGAGGTAATAATCGATGTGAAATGACAAACATGCTTATTTAAACATTTTATTATTGTTTATACCCATTTTCTCTTAGATAAGTGCTAGAAAAGTTAGTTGTGAAAAAATAGTATTGTATTGTTTTAAGTCAATTATTTTCGTTTTTTCCCCATGTTAAAAAAAAATAAAAACAATACAGCTGAATTCATTCAAGAACCTTTGAATTTCGAATTTTCTACTGAAATTACGGATCTCCAACGCAAAAAAAGAATGTTTAAGAAAGTAGTTCAACTTTCAACTAAAGAGTTGAATTTTCGACCTGAAAATATAAATTTTTGATCAAAAATTAATGGTTGATATTCCAAAAAAAAAGTTTTATTTAAAATAAAAAACAATCTAATTCAACCAACAATTAAATCAATTCAATATAACTCAATCTAATTGAATTTCATCCAAATTCCATTCAGTGAAAATTAAAACATTCGAGAGAAACCCACAACTTTCTAACACTTATCTAAGAAGAAATGGTTATAAACAATGATAAAATGTTTAAATAAGCATGTTCGTTAACTCGCATCGATTATTACCTCACTAATGGAAAAGTGGACAAAAAGCTTAAGAGTTTAGAATAAACCGCAACTTTTGAGCAAACATCAAAGAGAAGATAGCCATAAACAATAAAAATTTTTTTAAGCAAATATTTGTGTTAAATTAAATTAAATATTAACTCACTTCAAGTGAAAAGTGGGCAAAAAGTTATAAATTTCAGAAAAAGCCGCAATTTCCTATCATTAAGCAAGGAAAATATTATTAGCAATGATGGTAAATTCTTTAAACAATTTTTCATGTATTTCATGTTTTTGAAACAATCTGCGTTGGAAAACCCGCAAAAAATCTGAATTAGCGCCAAAAACTCTCAAAACCCATTTTTTCACTTATGGGGATTTTTTGGGACCCTATAGAACAGTCTTATGGAGGTGATATTTGAGAAGTAATATTTTATTCGCATTCCCTGAGTAATTTTGAACAGAAATGGTGAATTTCGAACTCGATTCACCTAATATTGAGAATTCTGAATCAAATTTAAAAAACCCTTTTTTTCTTATGGGAAATACGTGTTGAACTTCATGGGGCTTGCGCCACCTCTGCATATTATTTTAAAAAAAAATGTTGTCTTTTTTTGTGGATTCGAATGAATTTCCGGGCGTTTTGCATAAAAATTCGAAAAAAAAATTGTTGAACCCTCTACTGCGTAATCATTAGAATTTCACTGGAAATCAGTGACTCTTCTTTTAATATTTCAATTCATAGGAATATTTTCGCTAGCCTGTGGATATTGATTCGTATTCTCCGATTTTCTATCAAATAGCAGCAAATTTTTTATTTTCTTACCAATATTATTCAACTAATTTGTGCAGCAGTTTCAATAGCAGTTAGTGAGAAAGTATCACTAATATTCATTAGTCAGATTTCTACTAATTAGGTATATTTTCAAACACTAGAACATCTTTTCTGTATATATAGAAAAACTCTTAAAAACCATAAGCTATAAATTAGACTATTAGAGTTTAGTGGCTAAAGGTGAGGCCCTGACGGATTTCGTGACTCGAAATCGACAAGATGCGTGTTTTTCTTTTAACTTTGGATCGCCAGACATGGAGTTACTTTTTTTTATTGTGATACCATTTTTAGACACGTCTGGTTTAGGAGCAGATTTGAAGGTACATAGATGAAGGAAATGGGAGATGGGTCTATTCAAAATCCTCTTGGATTGTTTAAATCATAATACTTTGGAACCTCAGAGAAAATTGCAAACATCTGTTCCAAAATTGAATAAAAAACATTTAAAAACTAATCATTACTTCAATTATTATAAATAATATTCTATTCAATATACTAACGCAGTATTAAAGTTCAAGAATTTGATTTAATTGTTTAAACTAAAGAGCTATTCAACTTTGATATATAAATGATTCAGTTAATCAAAGAACGGTTTTAAATAATAATTATCTTAGTAGAAAATCAGCCTCTGTTCTGAACACAGATTCTTATTACCGACATCCAACGACATTGACTATCTCAAAGGGTTGCTTTCCGGGCTAAAGTTTTATTTATATATACCTACCATTTAGATTAGAATTATTCTAGAAAAAATGGAAATCTCGTACAAATTTATTAGCGTCAGGATTTTAAATGGAATGGAATATTTCCTACCTTCAACTATATTTTATTTCCTGTTCAAGACCACCCTTCAAAATGAAAATAAATATATCGTATATATATTGATTGATTTCTTCCTCTTTTCCGAACAATTATTTTGTAGAAACCCCACTCAAGCTGAGAAACTTGTTTCTCAAGATTTTACGCAATATTACGAATTATAGTCGTGACTGTATTTGTTATGTTGATGAGTGTAAATATACATAATCATTGCCATAAAAAGCGCTCTAGATGATCATTGCGCATGACAGGAATTTACGCGGGTGGAGAATCAAGGAAAATATTGTTATTCCTATTATTTCATTTTTTAAGAAGCCGTTTTGTATCATTTTAACAAATAAGGTTCTTGATTTTTAGAAGGAAATCTTTTTCTTTTAACTAATTTTTTTTTCAAGTCTGTGATGCTCCTTGAAACCAGTTGACTTATCTGTACATAAAGTACTTTTCCAAATTCAAGTTTGACAATAGCAGTTTTCAAAAAAATATATTTATCACGTTATATTTGCTTTTATTCCTCATTTATCTGACTTGGGACAGGAAATTTCAGGAAAATTATAGTTTTTATTTTAGGGGAGAGATTTTTAGTGAAGAAGTATAATTTCACTTGGAACAGAGAATTTTTTACATGGAACGGGAACCGTTTTAGAAGAGAGGAATTTTGGAAACTCGTTCTTCCAATTCAAAATTCGTCACAATTTTAAAGTCCCCTCTTCTTAATTTTAAATAAAAAAAGTGCTTCAAGCAGTCTAAAGAAGAGAAGTAGTAGGTATTCCAAAGAAGAAATATTTCTAAATTATGATAGAAAGCTTGTTTACATTATTCATTGCAAATTCATTCTTTTTTAGTTGAAAAATCCACTACTTTTTCAAAATTTCAACTTGGTTGTTCAAAATCAAATTTTCTTGATTAAAGTTGCATTATTTCGATTCGAAATTCACCTTTGGTGGAAATTTCAACTACTTTGTTAAAAATCAATTCAAATTTTTTTAGTGAAAAATTTAAGTATTTAGTTGAACATTGATTTTTGAATTTGGAGATTAAACTGTTTCTTTGAGAATTTATGTACTTCGTGAGAAATTTGACTTTTATGTAGAAATAATCTTTATGGTCAAAAATTAATCTTTTTGTTCAAAATACATCTATTCATTTGGAGATACATCATTATACCTGAAAATTCTTCAGTTTGATTGAAAATCAATTACTTCAACTGAAAATTCAACTGTTCCATTTTTATGCAAAATTGATCTTTCCTGGTTCGAAATTCGACATTTCAGTGAAAATTTGTCTTTTTGAATTGGGAATTCAATTATATCGTTAAAACTCCACATATTTTGTTGAAAAATAGATTTTTTGTAGAAAATTATCTCTTTCTTTGGAAGTTAATATTCTTCTTCAAAAATCGTTTTTTATGGTTAACAATTCAAGTTCTACAGTCAAACATTTTTCGTTTTGCTTGAACATTCGTCTAGTTAAAAACTCTTATGTTTGGTTTAAAATCAATTTTTCTAGCCAAAAATGTCACTATTCCATTTTTTTTTTTGAGAATTTTATTTTTATGGTTCAAATTTCAACCTTTCTGTTGAAAAATTGCATTTTTTGGTTGAAAATTACACATTTTCTTCCGAAAGGATAAATCTACAACCAAGCACATGATCAAATTTTTCATGAGACAGTTGCATTTGTAAACCAAAAAAGTTAAATTTTCAAGAAAAAAATGTTCATTTTCAACCAAGAAAGATGAATTTTTAAAGGAAAAGAAGAATTATTAATGGAAAAGATGAATTTTTAGTCTAAAAGAACAAATTTTGAGTTGAAAAGACAAATTTTTAACAAATCAGTTGACTTTTAGACCCGTAATAATTCAGAAGAAAAAGATTAAACTCCAACCAAACAACTCAATTTTTTATCGGAGTGTTGAGCTTTCAACCAAATAGTTGATTTTTCCATCAGGAAAGAATAATTTTCAGAACGCTATTGAATTTTTAATACACAATGTTGAATTTTCAACCCACAAACTTTCGACGATAAAGGTTGATTATATACAAGAAAAGACGAATTTTAAGTCCAACAGGACAAATTTTCTGCCAAAAATGACGAATGTTGAATGAGACAGTTGATTTTTAAACTGGAAAGGATGCATCTTTATCCAAATCATGAGTTTGCAACCAAGAACTTGATTTCTATATCCAAAGAGTCAAATTTTTTATAAGAAAGTGACATTTTTAACCCAAAAAGTACCATTTTGAAGAAAAAAATGTTCATTTTTAACCAAAAAAGATGAATTTTCTACGGAAAGATGAATTTTTAGTCTAAAAGAACAAATTTTGAGTTGAAAAGACAAATTTTTAACAAATCAGTTGACTTTTAGA
>WSXT02006894.1:0-14836 GCA_011762715.2 Neuroterus valhalla | reverse complement strand
AACGTTCAGGTAGCCGGCGAGGCACCTCTTGTATTAAAGGCCTGAGAAACAGGTTGTCTATAAAAGACTTAGGATTTGTAATAACCATTTACCTCCGGATAGATTCCGTGACTTTTGATTTTGTATTAGGGTCAATGACCCATCCTGGTAAAGTACAGGTATTTTCTATTTGTGTGTTTCGAATAAAGAAAGTATAAAATAAGAATTAGTTTAAGATAAAGGAATAAAGCATCTTTGCACGTATTTGTAGAAGTTAGGACTTTAAAAGCAGAGCGTACCCTGCATTCGGTATAGCGATCCCTAGTTTTTAATCATTATTTCTGGCACTATTAGCCCTATTTTCAGCTTCGCGTTATTAAAATCTAACTTAGCATTACATAGACTAGGGATTAGAAAAATTGATGTATTTGAAAAGGGTAGCTTAGGTATTTCTGAATAAAGCTTTTGTTTTTAATATCACATTTCCGTAGTTAGATAAAGAATGGTACCATACTGGGTCCTTGCTATAAAGTATCACGCATACTCCATCAACAGTGATATTTTGTACATTTGATAAATAATACTTCCTGATGAGGAAGTAGATTGGACTCTGAGAAAGAACATGCATCAAGTCCTCTCTTTCGCACGGATTTCAAATTTTACGTATTTGTTGTGGGTCTATTATAGTCGTTTAAGTTTTCGATGTCAAACTAATGATGTATTTAGAATCAGTTTCAAGTTGTGCAAGAGTGCGTGTACAGTGAAAAGGCAACCTTATAAGCAGATAATGCTAAAGTACTGTGCAGTTTACAAGAAGTTTTCTATGCATCAGACTGAAATCATTTTTCTCCAATCTGATCATATCTTGGAGGAGTGCAAATTCGCAGAATCTAACAACAATTGCGCCAATTTGTTCATTTAGTCTGGCATCGTTAAGTTCGAGCGAATTGAGGTCAATCCCTGCTGACTGCAAACATCTTATGAGTTGTCCTAGCCAGTTGTTCTTATGATTCTTAGTGCAAGCAGTTTTAGCTAAATTTTTCATTTATAACATAGGATAACGCGAGTCTTTTATTTCGAAGACCTAAGCTGCCCACTTGAGAGACATATTTATTATATGATAGGTGGATCTTGAATTCAAGCTATAGGTGGCTACGAGAAACATTTACAATGGATTAAGATACTAATCGTAGAAGGAGAGGCTAAGTTAGTCCTACTTATCGCGTCGTAAGCAGCTTGTTTGGATACATCAACAACCCTTGAGAAGGCAGTACCAAGGTAATCAAATATTGGCACGAATTCTAGGGGACTATCGTGGTATTTTAGGCCAAAGAGTTTATCGAAGACTCTTCCCTTTTTAGAGATAGGATATTTTGTTTTTATTTTTTTACCTGTGAACTTATTAATTGCCCAATATTTCTGAAGGGCTTTTAGCTTTCTGATTGCATCAATTTGAGTATCGACAAAAATGATCACATCGTCCGTATATATCAGCAAGGTTTCCGTGTTTCAAAGTATTCTAAGTCTGACCGAACCCTCATTTCTCAAAAATACCTCTTTATCGGATGTAAGGAGATTGAACATGATTGGGCTTAACACTCCACCCTGTAGAACTCCCTCGGTGACACTTTCTCTGAGTCCTCCCTCTGTCTTCACACGGATTGAGCTCTTTCTTATAAGCTTTGTAAGATTCTAATGATTTTTGATCTTACCTTAGTATTGGATAGCTTCGCTCAGATACGAGAATGGTTCACGGATGGAAAACTACAATTATGGCATAAAAATGCTATTCTTCTTTTGTGAGTAAATTTGTCAGATAGCAGTTGGTGTAAATATATTATCAATACACCCTTTACTACAACGAAAACCTGATTGAGCTCCGGAAATATGTGACATAATGATTCCCTTTTTCCAACCTAAATAGAAAAATTTGAGTGAAAATTTTCAGAAGCGAATTTAAAAGAGCGGTTGCATGATATTTGTCAGAATTTGTAGGATCATGTTTCTTGTGGCTCATCTGTGTTACGGATTTTGTCCTGTGTACTGGAATGTCTTCATCATGAAGTATTTTAAGGCAAATTTTTATAGAAACAATTAGAGACCGTGTGAGGTCCTGGAGCTTTATCAAGTTTATGTTTGTTTATTGAATCAAGGATTTCTCGAGATGTGTTTTCTCCGGAGAGTAGAGGGCGACGTACATCTTTAAAACAAGTTGATGACAAACGTCTTAGTGGGAGTGTTAGAAGATGTCTCAGTCTTTCGCGGAAAGAACTGACACGGATACTCCTTCCAAACCTCTGAATTTCTTTATGGTGCCCCAAAAAGCCTTACTATCGTTGACCTTTTCTGAATCGGCAAGAATCTCATTTTCAAAATTAGATTTTTTATTCAAGATCAGGGTTTCGTAACTCTTCCTGGCTACGATAGCATATTCTTTTATCTTATCTTCATAATTAACGGCGCGAATCTCTAACCAAGTGTTAGAAGAGGCAGTGTGTTGTGTAGAAAAGTATTGTCCAATGAAAATGTTAATTGAAAAGGAGAATAATTTTCTATAAATAGCCTAGTGGGAACCTTTACAAAGATCTTCATCAAAGTTCCTAAGAACAATAAAATTGATGTACAAAGGGTAGTTGAGAGGAAATAACGTTTTAAAATCAGTGATAGGGACAGTATTCCGTGGACGTTAGACTTTCGAGAGCATGATATTAGGAGCATTGGGTACCTCGATCTCGGCTATGAGAAGTTTTGTCCAAGGCACTGCGAAAGGATGAATCCTATCAGCAAAAGAGGTTTCCAATATATGTACTGAGAGAGAAGATACGATATACACACCAACCCCACCATTAGATAATTGAAATTAGCGAAAATTAGGAATATGTGCTTTGAGAGACTAGAAATTACTATAACAAACAGTTGAACGCTTCTTTTCAAAAAAAAAACATCCCCAATCAGACAGTTTGAGATAAATCATATCGTTCCGAATTCAAACATTCTTCATCGACATTTCAAATCGCTTAGGATAGGAGCGAGTTTCTTTGAAGAGAGTATAAGTATTAGGAGCATGATTGTATTAAGGTAGGTCACTAAATCACCAAGGGCAGGGTCAATCATGTTGACCTTGGACTTATCCACTGATCACTTGGCTGAAAATATTCGGTCACAAAATATTTCACTAGCAAATCTTACTAGTAGCGGCCTAGGCTCATTAGTGCGAGATGAAACCGGTTCTAAGAATGTTTACAATATCAGAAGTCTGAATAGTACCTTTGAGTATACTAGAAATAGTGAAATATTGTAAGAGATTGTTTGAGCTCAGGTAGAAATAAAAAGGATTCTATGACATGGATTACAGGAGATTCCGAACGATGACCTAGGATTGCGTATGACTCCAAAGGGATCCATGGAAATACGATATAATATGAAGGAATAAATAGGATATTATAGAAATCGCACAATGTTGTAAGAGATTGTGAGAGATTATTGGAAAAACTAGAAATTCTTCAGGGTATTATGGCATGAATCACAAGATATTTAAAAGGATCGAAGGGAATGATAAGGTATTTTGAAGAATTTCATGAGATTATGAGGGATTTCAGAGGATTGCAATAAATGTCATTAGAATTGCAGCAGATTTTGAAGGACTGTTGAAAATCGTCCTAGCCTTCGAAGAATTTTACAGGATTTTGTGTCATGGATAACGAGAGATTGCGAAGGTTAACTTAAGATTAGGAGGGGATTAGAAGGACACCATGGTATCGAGATAAATTATATAGGATTACATGTGATATTACTGAGAGTGCATAATATTGTGAAGGATTGTGAGATATTGTTTTTGATCACATGGAATGGAATAGGATTACATGGCACGGATAACAGGAACTTCTGAAGGATGACAAGGGATGGCGAATGTATCAGAAGAATACAATGAAATTACAATAGATCATAAAGTTTGAGGTAAGATATCATTGACATTTCGAAATATTGTAAAGGTTTGTGAAAGATTTTGTGGGGTTACAAGGAATTTAGAAGGATTTTACTACCTGAACGAGAGATTTCAAAGGATGATTTTAGATTATGAGTGGATTCGAAGGAGTCTATGAAATAACAATAAATTGTAAAGGATTTCATGAGATATTACTGAGAGCGCACAATATTGTGAAAGATTATGAGAGATGGTTTGGGATCACAAGAAATTTAAAAGTACTCTGGCATAGATGACAGAAAATCCCAAAATATGACATAGGATTGCGAACAAATGCTTAGAATTGGATTGTGAGAGATCGTTTTGGAGAACAAAGAATCGCTGAGGATTTTATGTCATGAATCACAAGAGATTTCGGAGGATTACTCGTTATCTGCAGCTTCATTTCCGCATCATGAACATCTGGAACGAAACCTGAATTCAGGAAAATATTAACCATCAACAAAATGTTAACTTATCTACAATATCTTCCAGGCAGGGACATTTCTCACTGTGAAATCATGGCTCATGACTTTCGAGATGATTTTTTTCTTCTGAAGCGTTGCAGTGGCTTTTATTACATCCAAATAAATAATCCATTCAAAAGGTTGACAAGAAAATAGTTGATCTTTTTTACAAAGATTCAGATAGATGCATTTTCAATTAAGGTCAGAAATCCCTAATGAACGAAAAGAATAAACTTTTAATGGAGGAGTTTAACTTTTAATCAATAAATATTCGATCGAACTGAAAAGATGAGAGAGGTTAAAACATGAAGCAAGCCCGTTGGTCACGTGCAGTGTCGTCCCGCCTAATTCTCGTTTATTGTGAAGTTTTGGGCTGAAAAACAGTCCCATTCTCAGCATGAATAAATTTTAAATGGGATAACCTCGCTCTTCAGACATGAGTTTGGGTATCATCATGAAATTTATTTGAATGGTGAAAAAGCCTGTATGACGTGGCTGGGATGTCTCTATGCACGTCAGGGGTTCTCAGCGAACCGGCCAGTGGCAATTCCGAAGTTTTTACGGAGAATTTTCCAGCTCTGTTTTTTTCATTCTCACAATAAGCGATTTCGAATAATTTCTGCTCATCCGTGAATTAAGGGGATTCGCGGTTGGCCATTGGATTGAAGTTTTTCTACTAGCATATGCTGATGATAGTGTGATGCTTGCTGACTCTTGTATTGACCCACAGAGGAAAATTAATGCTCTTGCGAAAAATTGGTTGAGGGACATTATTACTTGAATAAATTATTGGGAAGCTCAGGTACCTTTGCCCTGGGCTATACTTAGAGACTACCTGCTACAGAGAACGTTGTTCGTGCAATGTTACGAGTCCTCTAAGCATCTCGCAAGTCTCTTGGTGCAGATGGCACATATCTGGTTTTCCTACAGAGGGCTGGTGAGATAATCAGAGTGTCGCTCGTAAGGCTTGCTAAGACTAGTCTGACGCTGGGCTCTTTCCAGATGGTATGGTGAGGCACGCGAGCAGTCATCATTCCGGAAGCACACCGTCCCTACCAAAAACAGTGGATAGATGTATCCACGACAAGGTCCTATCAATAAGGCTGCACCATAAGATGCTGCGCGCTTGAAGGGCTGATCTCTCGACCTGAATGGTCCTATGCGTAGCAGGTAAATTCTTCGAAGGTTAACTCGGGCAGAAAGGTTCTGCGATCGGAACCTTCATGGATATTGGAGATGCATTCAACCACACATCTGAAGAGATGATCAGCGCAGCTATGATCGCTTATGGTATCCCAACTGTAGTCGTGGATTGGACCTTCCACACTCTGGGCAGCAGGATCCTAACTTCGGCTGAGGGTAACACTACGTTGCGGGGAACTCTTGACTCAGGCTGTCCACAGGGAGGCATGCTGTCCCTCCTTCTGTGTTGCCTGGTAGTACATGAACTGCTTTATCTACTCACGAGTCAGGGTTAAGACGCCATAGGCTATGCAAATAACATTATGGTCGAAGTGCTTGGCAAACATCTGAATGCACCCTTTGAGGTAATGCGGGAGGCACTGACAAAAATATATAGCTGGTGCAAGGAGATCAGAGTCTCGGTCAACTCTAGAAGAAAGGGCACGGTCATGTTCACCAGGTAGTGCGAGTAGTAAATCACGAGTACACTGAGAACGAGTTGGCAACTACTTGTATTCGATGAACATGCGAAACATCTGGGAGTTATCCGAGTTAAGAAGCCGCTTTAGGAGGAGCACTTGGAATATATGTGCAAGAGGCTCACAGCGACCCTATGACTCTGTAGGAGAGCCATCGTAAAAAACTGGGTCTTGAAACCGAAGAAACTTATGTGTATCCACACATCGATTTTGCTCCCTACACTAACCAATGCAGTGGCGGTCTAATGGGACAGGGTCGAACTAGATACTGCGAGGTTGCGACTGTCAAGAACAGGGATTCGGTTTTTAGTAGAGTCATCACCGTAGCCTCAAAGTCGTCACCCTCGATGGCACTCGGAGTACTAGAAGGGTTGAGGAGTCTTAATCTTCCCATCGAGGGTATGACTAGAAGGGCAGCCTGAAAGCTCAACATGGTCAACGGAGGAAAGAGCCCCACAAAGTTGCGGGTTCCAGCCGACATTGCGAGTAGGTTCACCCTCAGTATGCCTATGGATATAACGCCTGCTCACTGCTATCTCTTCGACAAGGAGTATCGTTTGAGCGTATCCACGAAAGAGAAATTTACTAGAGGCGAGACACACCTGCCAAATGATGAAGACAACTGATTCACAGATGGCGTCAGAAACAAGGAAGGAGCAGGAGCTGGTGTCTACCAAAGAAGGGGTGGAATGTGTTTCACGATCTCGATGGTATCCTGTGCCACATTCCTTAGATCTGAGATCATGATTGTACTGTAAGGCATCTACAAGGCACTGGATCATAGAAATAAAAGCAACATACGCTTCTGCTCGGACAGCAGGGCGGCTATTTCGGCCCTGAAAACTACAACGACCACGTCGATATTAGTGCAGGATTGCTATGAAGCACTCGACAATCTAGCAATGGAAAACCATGATGTTGATTCGTTTGTCTACTGGTTGCATCAAATATTTAGATTTTTTGAACATATAATATGACCAGTAGATTAGCAAATTATTATCATAATATTACTATATAGAACTGGTCCGACACCGTAACATAAAGAATTAAAAATAAGATCCTCTGAGGAAAATCTCCCCCTCACATTTCCCATTTGACGAACCTGCGCAATAACGCAACAAATGTATGGGGAATTCCGCAATGAAGGTACGGCTGACTCATAGGATGGATCGATAATTGATGCAGCACCTGGAGAAAGTTTGTCTGATCCAGCCTTAACAGGTCCGCGTCTTGAAAGTAGTACTCGAACTTCTCCAAAATCGCATCCCTTGTCAGAACTCATAATGACCAGGTCAAATCCTGACCATAGAACGTTAGTAACACCTAAAGTAAACAGATTTTTGAGCTTTAGAACCCGAATAAATTCTGAAACCAGCCAGACTCAGCCTAGCTCCAGTCTGTACGCGTAAACCGAGATGTGCAAAGGAAAGCTCAATACTCTTCTGGAGAGAGCAGTGTGATTAACCTTTACCTCCTTACAATTCCCAGACTTTGTATCTGGGAAGCATATTAAAGGACGCTCGATACAAGTCTGCTGAGCAGAATTGATTTGGAGCGCAGGATTCACGACTCGCGGGCTCGCAGGACTTGCAATTGAGAGCCTTTAAACGTAAATTTCGGTACCAATGGTGACCTTCCTCTATGAAAATCCATAGCCTGAAATTCCATATGCCTGAAGAATAATTTCTATCTGGTTATTAATCGGAATTCCCCTTAGACCATGAATCCGCGAAAAGCTTCCCAAATCCACATCATGCAAGATGAAGAAAACTAGACAAAGAAGGTCACCTCCAACGACTCCACATTACACGTAAACCGGAGCAGTGGTGCCTTCTAGTCTGCGAATAGACATTTTTGCTGCATCGTTGAAACTCTAATAAATTTTGTCACAACGCCTTTGTTTAATATCTTACGCCAGTGTAGATCATGCTTGACTGGGGGAAAAGTTCGTTTAAAGTCAGTGAAAGAAGCAAAAACCTTACGCCCAGGAGTAGAGAGATGTATCTGTATATTGAGTTGAAATTATTCATTTAGAAAATAAGATTCGAGATTCCAATGCAAAGAGTCATAACTAAATAAATGATTCATCTAGAAGTGTCTTGATGAATTTGGAAATTTTCTCTATTGCGGGAATTTCATCCCGTCATACATTTTTTCTCTCAAACTTAGAAGATTTAGAATTGTCTTGATAAAGACTGGAGGTAAGCACTGTTAAGCGTTGTTGATACTTGGATGGGTAACCGTCCGAGAATACTGCGTGCTGTTGGCATGTTGTCGGGAGACTGGTGTCCTTTCGTGTATTCAGCTAAATCAATTATGACTCCTTACGAGTTACGCTTACCCCGTAAGGGATTGGCTTGAAGGTAGACGAAAGAAAAATGGAGAGAAATAGAAGTTACACTCTTTTGAAGTTTAAATCATGAGCTCTCAAATTCCACTTCAAGGTAGATAGGTTGAAGAGGCATCACAAAAAGTGGACACCATAAATTTCAATCGCTTTTCGAAAACCATCCATAGGTTCTGAGGTACGACCAGAAGGGTATGAGGTAGTTGGCACGCATCAGTAGGAGTGTCAGGGAATTTCAAATCGGATGAGTTACTCCAATTGATAATAAGCATCCCAAATGCTTCTTTGCGTCACTCTTTCAATCAGGATTTTTCAAGTTTATTCAGGATGAGTAAGAATGCTTCATGATGGCTTACAAGTTTCAATAAAATGGATAAATAGGCAGAATATATTCTCAATATGAATGTACCTAACAAAATAAACTCTAGTCTTGAAAAACCGTATATTTTCCAGAGTTCAGCTATTGAATTGAATCATTACATACTATAATTAATTTATTGTCAAATTATTGAGCGATTGGAATTCTGGAAATAATTGCTTGTGACGTTCTTTCAAAGTGCATCCTCACAAAAAGTTCTGGAATATGACCTTTGCCTACTTTAGTGACATCAATATTCTGATGGTAGAACAACTATTCTTTTGTTGCGATAGCTATCGCAGTAAAATGGATTCCATAATTGATATGTTCTTTATTGGTCGAAAAATTCTGTTAATTCAAGGCAATCTTAGACTTCAATTTATGTCTATTGTCTTCAGCTAGAAGATCATGTTCCCATATGCCCAACAAGAGCTTAAGCCTAAGTTGAGATAATATTTCACGTTATTTGGCTATCTATTGTATGTAAAAATGCCAGAAAAATTTGAACACATGTTAAGAAAAATAAGAATTACCTGGCTTCCTTCGTGCGATAACTATATGTGTCGAATAGGCTCCCCGTCAATTTCGCTAACTCAGGAATTGATTGACTCAACACAAACATTATCGAAGCCATAATGGATTGTACGGGAAAATCGAATCTGCGTAAAGAAATAGAATTTTCATCCCATGGGCAAAGCAAGTGCGACAAACCCTCGCTTGACCTAGATTGCCGGTAGACCAAAAGATTTTCATCCTATTTCTGGAAAGAAGCCAGCGCTGTTACTTTTTCTAATAAAACGAAGAAATCCTCTAATGTAGCTGGAAGTATTTACCGAACTCCGATCTCTGCTGAAAAATAAAAATTTGAAAACGACATCCTTGCCGATCTAGAAAAGGTTAATGATGGTGAAGTTTTTTAGGGCGATCAGTTTGTTAACAGACGTACGTCACCCCATTCTCAACAGGGATATCAAATCTCGAGACATCTTTCATTCAATAAACGAATGTGAACCCGCTAAAATACTTCATGATAAAAACATTCCAGTAGACTGGACCAAATCCGTAACACAGATGGGCAACAAGAAACATGGCCCTACAAATCCTGATAATTATCGCCCAATCGTTGTTTTGAACCCGCTTCTGAAGATTCTCATTCAACTCTTGCTCTTTAGGTTGAGAAAATGGGAATGCTTATGTCAGATTATTCCGGAAGCTCAATCAGTGCTCCGTCGTGGTTAGCTTAAAAATCATCAGAATCTCATAAAACTTATATGAAACATCTTCAACACTTGTAAAGTCGAGAAGCGGACCCTCAGAGTATGCGGAAGATTTGATTATCTTGACTAATACAAGAATTGATGCTTTCAAAAAGCTGAAGACCTTTCAGGAATATTGTGCAATTAATAGGCTTACAATTAATAAAATAAAAACAAAATATACTATCTCTGAAAGGGTCGAATCAGCGATAAATTCTTGGGCCTAAAACATGACAGCAGTCCTTTTGAAATTTTGCCGTTAATTAATTACCTTGGTACTGCTTTATCAAGTGTTGGGGTAGCGAAGCAAGCTGCTTACGATGCTGTTAGTGAGGCTGTTTTAGTCCCTGCTTCTGTGATTAGCATCCTCATCCGTTCTAAATGTTCTTCGTAGCCACCTTCGGCTTAAATCGAAGATTCCCTTATCAAAAGTACTCTCCTATGTGGGTCTCATATTTATGGTATCAACTACCTGGGGGTCTTCGAGAAAGCTCAAGTACATTTCTTCAAAAATTTGTTTTGCCTATCCAGAAACACACCTGAATTCGTAGTCAGACTGGAACTAGAATGAACTTACATTTCCCGTCATATAATAAAAATGGCTTCTGAGTGAGCAGCGAAAGTCTTCGGAATAGAAAACTCGTGTTATCCTGAGTTATGTATGCAAAATTAGGCTAAGACTGCTTGTGCCTTAAATCACAAATAAAACTTGGCAAACTCTTGAGATATTTGGTGACAGCAGGGATTACCCTTAATTTGCTAGAACTTAACGATGACGAACTAAATAAAGAAACCTAGAACTGCTTCTAAATACATCATTCAGTTGACATCGAACGCTGAAACGACTCTAATAGATCCGAAACAAATATGTAAAGCAGGGGTGTCCAACGCAAGTTTTGCGCGCTTTTCCTCTCTCCCCCTTCCCCGAGCGCTTCATCAAGAATTCTCTCCTCGATCCGACACGGGTATTGTCTGACTACGCCTGACCGGGCCTACTTCGGCGCACTTCACACCCTGCCCGGCCGCCTAGGGACCCCTATCCACATCGCGATCACCGCATGAACGCATCGAAGGTGGTAAGAGAGGGGATTGACGAGTGGCAGTTATTTACAACGTTGCTCATGCGTTGGACACCTCTGGTGTGAAGTACGTAATCCATACGAAAAAGAGGATTAGATGCATATTCTAATTAAATGTCCGATCCATTCCCCCATCAGAAAGTTCTATTTACAAAATGTACCGAATTTTCATTGTTAATAGATAAGGCGTATTACTTTCTAATAATGACCTAGTATGGCTCCGTTCTTTATTTACCTACGTAAATGTGACGTTGAAATATGAGCTTTTTTACTTATTGAATGAATGTGGCTAGTCGATTTGTATTTGAGCTTCGTCTTCATAGCTTTATATATTTTAATACTCATCTTATGTTTCAATAAGATTTGATAATATTTTATTATGTAATATTGGCTCTCCATTGTTATAGAATTTGTACTCTTAAAGGCAATAAATATACGATACTATACTATACCTAACTTGATATAATATTCCACGTCATTTGGCAATATAATTATTGTTCTATTATTGATCGACGAAGGATCAATAGATTTTTGGCGCTGATCGTAATGATGATTTTCAAGGTAGTTCATTTGGTCGATAGAAATAAAGATAAACACCATACTAAGATCTTTTGTTAACTTTTGTTTGGGAACCTAATAAAGATTTATTATTATTATTTATTATATTATATTATCAAAAAGTCCAATTTTGAAGAAACTAGCTTTACATGTTGCATCATGCCCATTTGAAAAGTAGGATAGTGGTGTTTACCGAAATTCAAATATTCAGAGTAAGACTTGAGTTAAGCGGGCCTGACGAGATGGGGACGGGAAAGGGGGGGATTCCCCCTAGGCCCGCAGTTTCAATCCTTCACAAAATTCTAATTTTATAATTGTTGAGGGGGGCCCGGTGGAGGGGGCCGTGCATGGTTACCCCCGGGCCCGGATATTGTCTCCACGGCCCTGAAGTTAAGCAGATGGTGTGGATCACTTGTCAAAGTTGGATCTGGATTATCTTTTGAGACCAATCTTGACATTTCGACTTTTCATTGATAATTATCCATTAACCAATTCATCCCTCTGGTAATATTTCTTCTTAAGATTGGTGTCGATGAACAGAAAAAACGTCAAGCTTGTTCACAATTCGCATATTTTTCGAAAAAATTTCAGAACTCCAAAATGATAAGGGGAACAATTTCTTTATTCGGATAAATTACTTTGTAGCTATATAACAAAAAAATCTGAATATCTCTGCTGATGAATGTTGGTTGCGATGATAACATTGTTGGTGAATTCACCTTCCATAATAGGATACAAATCGCATACACACATAAATTGCTACAGTCTATTTGAGGTACTTCTCTCAAACTTTATTGATGAATTCAAAAATGACAAGCTCATTAACTCAAACTGGGGAATAATATAGGAGATGATTCTGGTCTACATTTCTGAGAAATGAGCATTTTATGTGAATGCAAATTTTAGACACGTTTAAATTTTACATTTTATTTTGACAGATTACCCCTGATCATTACCGATAAACCTAAGAATAATATTCGTTGAACTTACATTTTTATAAATGACAGATAGAATCCTATTGGAAACGTCTGAAAACATAACCAAAACATTCTAGAATAATATACTTTTAATTCGAATTATAAGAAAAGGTGGAAGAAAGTTTCTTCGTGGAAATGATTCATCCATAAAATTAACAACCTGATTTTGCCTTTTTATCGCATGTATGAAAATGTCCAAACTCTAACTCTGAAATGAAGAATAATATTTATTTTAATTGGTTTTCTCTTAACCAAAGATTTCTTGATCATACATTATTATTCTCGGATCTCATGAATTGATAAAGATAAGAAAGATATTTTTATGAAACCTACTTGTGACAGACGTTAACAATCTCCTACAAGCTTCAATGCAACCATATGTGCAGCCAGTTCTCAAACAAATCTCCTTGTTGTTTCCAAAAACCTGGAAACATATCATTTTCTTCATTAAAAGACTCAATTTCGAATTGTTTAATTTTTTAATTGGGCCAAAATATTATAACTCACATTGCAGATATTTGTGCAGCACGATGTCACATCTTCAGCCGGTACCGGTGTTTTGTCATCCTAAGATGAATTGAAATATAGGTGGACAAAATAAAATGAATAGATTAATAAATATTTCACGTAGATTCAATTGATTATTTTATTATGTTGCTATTCATGAACTTACATACTGCACGCGTCAAAGAGTAATTTAGAATAAAGAACAAGATGAATAAATAAGTTGAATACGAAGATGTTTTTTACAAAAGAGTTTCATCTTGAACCTAAAATAACTTGAAGCATATATGTGGTATATTTGAACTCTTCATCTAACAGATTGAAGCCTCCATCCCTTAACAATCATTCACATCAGTGTCTTATGCTTCTCATTTCAACTTAACTCTGTCCCTTAAATCTAAACGCTCTTCTATTGGCTTCTATTTTCAAACTGTGTGCATTTCAGTGATACCTTGCTGGGCTTTCGTTTCCTTTTGCCATCATTTCATTTTATCTTTTCTTGAGTCTTTACTTCAACTTTCATTCGTTTTATCATACAAACTCTTTGCCTAATCTTGCTCCCATTCTCTGAGTAACATAATTCCTCTACTAGTTACACCGTCTCTCCGTTTACCTTCTATTTGTACTCCAATCTACTTCTTCTGTTCCTGAAGCACAATATTTCAGTCTTACTCAACATGCAGCTTCGCTTTTGCTCTCTTCTTGTCCAGAATTCTTCATCTTCCTCATTTCCTATCCTTACTCTGAACCTTTTCTCTACAAGAATATCACTCTTTTTCTAAAAACTAACCATCTACTGCTCTTTCTTTCATAGCTTGATAGAATATCCTTTTATTTATCGAGTCGAATGCTGCTTTGAAATCTACTAAAGAAGCCAAAAGTTTATTTTTCTCCAACACCAGATTCATATTCACCAAAAAATTTAGGACGTAAATGTTATTCTTTGACTCTATTCCTTTCCTGAAATCCGTATGGTTGTGTGGAATACTTCCTCTCACCTGTCTTTCTAGCCTATTCCTGAGGACTCTCACACATATTGTTTCTATCATCGACAAAAGTGTGATTCCAATATATATACCTCTACCTCTCCACTCTCTTCTTCCTCTATAGGCGGTATCAAAGTCCCGTGCTCCATTCCCCTTGACACCCTGCTTCTCCTTATACTTTATTGCATACTCTCCATATCTCTTCCAACCCTTTTTCTTACGATTCTCCATTGCTTCATTTTCCATGACATCCCGTCCTGTTTCTCTATTTCTTCTAAGCCTTCCAATTGACTCGTTTACCTCTTATCTGCTCATCTCATTCTCTTTCTCCCTTCTCACTATTATTTTTTTCTCTTTCCTCCCTTTCTTCCATTCCTAACCCACCATGTGATTCATCAACCGCTTTGATGGGAAATTCATCATTTTAGAGACTTAACCATTATGGCCATTAGTGAAAATAAATTCTTTATATTGAGGGTTCATCAGTTTAGTGGGAAATTTATTCTTTGTATGTATTATTTTAGTTTTAGTTTTTGAAAATTTCGAAGGATCTCTTGATTTTCTTTTAATGAAGATTCAGCCTCCTAGTTGGGAACACATTTTTTTTTATTCAAAACATTATCTCTTCCGGGCAAATACTTATCCCTCCGGTTAAAAATTAATCTCTTCAGTAAAAGATTTACCCTTCTGATTGAATATT
>WSXT02006883.1:2511-14837 GCA_011762715.2 Neuroterus valhalla | reverse complement strand
CTGCGATTTCAGCAGTTTTCTAAAAAACACACAGAAAAAAGAGGTTGTGTTGATGATTTGCCCGCTTGCTCCGTTCAATCCAGTTGGAATGAAAATCCATTCCAAGGTAGGACTGAGACAGTTTCATTCCTAGCTTAGAATGAATTGTTTCATTCTAAGAGAATGGATATTTTCCAGTCGTTACATGGAATGAACTTTCATTCTGAGAGAATGAACTTTCATTCCAAGGAATTTAGAGTGTTCTGTTGAACAATATTCTAATTCATGTTCGATATTAACTTTACTATTGCAGCAATTCCTAAACATATGTTTGAAGTACATCTGGTTACATATCATTTGATACTACAGGTTTTCGATTTTTAATATCTGAAAGAAAATTATTTCTATTACCTATCGTTTGTATTACCTATATTTTTAAATTACAAAGAATCTGCAACATTCTCGAACCACTGGTATATATATTCAAATGAATCCTTCCCTCAATATGCTATATTTTTTAAATTGCTTCCAAATTCTTGGTTCCAATAAGGTAAAAATACAGCCTTCTCACAGACAATAAACTCCATTCGATTATCAGTCTTAGCCTCTTCCATCAGCTTTTTAAAGAAATGAAAGAATGGGTCAAACACAAAGATTCTTTGCTTGCTTTTGAGAACCTTCTTTATTTATCAGTCATTTGCAAATACATACATCATCATTATAATTCTGCTCCTGGTACATAAGATTCACTTATCCGAATATTTTGTACTTCTCCATAAAATATTTTTGATTATTTCCCAAAAAATCAATGGCCGAATTCGTTTCCAGTCGGGCAGGCTGTGTAAGCTCAAGTCGCAGAATCGTTCCAAAATAAAATATGTTATTCTTCAAAGGATTTTAGACGACACGTATTTGACCGATTTGATAAAAAAAATTTTTTGACAAACTTGGAAGCGTTTGAACTTTTGACGCTCGTGATGTCGTTCATCGGAAATTTATCGAAAAAAAATTCGAAGTCTTCTAGTATTTGAACAAATGCAGATATTTGGCACTTCTTTTTGGATTCCTATAGATCTTATTATTCTGTTTCAGATTCCATGAGAAAATTGTGAAAACTCTGAAAACTGACAAAATAGCGGCGGTTTTTTTGAAGATTTTCAAACTCAATTTTCTCAAAAACCCCAGCGTTTTTTTTCTGTTGATTTTTTTTCAAGCTAGTATGAATACAGACAATGTATTCCATATGGTTTGCCTTGTGCCCGCGTCTTGGGAAGGAGAAAGAATTTTTTTCCTCCAAAAGAATAAAAATTCCCGGTTTCTGCAGACACAAGAAGAGATGTGAAAAAGGTTCAAATATAAAAGTTATTCCTTCAAAAAAGTTCTACAAAAAAGTTTCTTAGCGATTTTTCTATCTGTCGTTATTGAAATATTCGCTGAAATGCGAATGAATGCAATTTGCCACTGACATACATAATCAACGAGGGTTTAAATCAACAGGAGAAACCAATTTTCTTTAACAATGTTACCCTAAACATTTAAACAGTCGAAGAAAATATTCAATAACTTTGATTTTTGAACCTTTTCCACATCTCTTCTTGTTTCTGCAGAAATCGTAGATTTTTATTTTTTTGGAGGAAAAAAAATTCTTTCTCCTTTCCAAGTCGCGGGCACAAGGTAAACTCATATGGAATATATTGTCTGTATTCATACTAATTTGAAAAAAAATCAACAGAAAAAAAACGCTGGGGTTTTTCAGAAAATCAAGTTTGAAAATTTTCAAAAAAACCGCCGCCATTTAGTCAGTTTTCAGAGTTTTCACAATTTTCTCATGGAATCTGAAACAGAATAATAGGATCTATAGGAATCCAAAAAGAAGTGCCAAATATCTGCATTTGTTCAAATACTAGAAGACTTCGAATTTTTTTCTCGATAAATTTCCAATGAACGACATCACGAGCGTCAAAAGTTCAAACGCTCCTAAGTTTGTCAAAAAAAATTTTTTATTAAATAGGTAAAATATGTGTCGTCTAAAATCCTTTGAAAAACAACATATTTTATTTTGGGACGATTCTGCGACTTGAGCTTACACAGCCTGCCCGACTGGAAATGAATTCGGCCCAATCATTCCTTCTTAAAAAACCATCATTTCGGTCCAATCGGACCGGAATTTTTCTGACCGCTGCTTGGACCAGGATTCCAGTCCAATGGACCGGAATATCGGTCCAAGTTAGAGTGTAACTCGAGGTTTAACTATTAGGTTAAAAATTTATATTTTTTAGTTGACTATTCAACTGAAATTAGTATGTTTTTCTATTGAACATTAATACTTCTGAATGAAAATTCAATAACCTTCCAACTTTTTGCTGAAAATTAATATTTTCAAGTTGAAAATTGAATTATTTGCTAAAGAATTTATGTATTTTTTTGAAAATTCATTTCTTTTATTCCAGATTCATTCAGATGATTAAAAATTAAACTTTATTTCCAAAAATTATTTTCTTCAAAAAAAATTATAATGTAAATAGTTCAAATTTGAACCAAAGAAGATTTTTAATCAACAGTTCTTGAAATCAACCAAGAACGATTATTTTCAAACCAGAATGACAAATTTTTAACTAAACAGATATATTTTCAATTAAAGTAATGAAATGCATTATCAACGGACAATGAACAGAATTAAAGGAAAAGTCGACAAAATTTAAGTGAATCGAAGAAAAAATTGAATGAAATCTCAGTGAATTTAGCAGAATCTGAGAGAAATGTGAATTCAATCAAATAATCGATCCAAATCAAAGAGAATAAAAAAATTCATCTATTTAAATACTAAATTACAGTAATAATAATGGATGAATATTATTGTTGACAAAACTTTTTTTTATTGTTACAATTGTAAAATTTTCTGAGGTCGGATATTTTATAATTCGACACACAGGAAAACACAAATAAGTACAATAAATGCATTCTAAATCAAAGAGATGAAATTTCAACTAGAACTATTCTCTTTCCGAGAGAATTGTTGCAATTTCAACCAAAAAGTTTAATTTTCAAACAAAGAGATAAATCAACTGAAATGATGAATCTTCTGCTGGAATAGTATTGAATTCATAACCTACTAAGACAAATTTCTGACGAGGAACTTGGATTTAAAAACATTAAGTACGAATTTTCAACAAACTAGTCTAATTCTCAACTGAAAAGATTATTTTCTGCGAAAAAAAACGAACTTCGTACAAAATCATACATTTTCAACAAATTATTCAAACCCTCCACCAAAACAGCATAGTTTTTATCCAGAAATTTGCATTTTCAATTTGAAAAGGAGAATTTTCTACAGAATTGTTGAATTTTCAACCAAATTGTTTAATTTTCAACCAAAAAGTTCGGAACTTACAGTTGAAATTCTTCCATTAAATTATGAATTTTCAACAAAAAAGTTCATTTTCAACGAAATAGTTGGAAACATAACTATTTGACTATTTGACTATTTTATTGGAAATTCTATTCGAGTAGTGATATATTAACTCTTTTGTTGAAAATACGTCATTCTAGTTTGAAGATAATCATTCTTGGTTGAATTTACGAACTGTTGTTTGAAAATCTTCTTTGGTTCAAATTTCAACTATTACATTGTGATTTTTTTTTGAAGAAAAGAATTTTTGAAAAAAAAGTTTAATTTTTAATCAAATGGATCAATCTTGATTACAAGAAATGAATTTTCAACAAAATGCATAAATTCTTTAGCAAGTAATTCAATTTTCATCTTGAAAATAATAATTTTCAGCAAAAAATTGAATTGCATATTTAAGCAAAAAGGGCTTTTTGCCGAAAAATGGGAAAATGGTTGAATTCTCAAGCCAAAAAGATAAAATGCTTTAAAATTGATATTTAACCCGAAATGATGGTTTTTCAAGAAGAAATTATTGATTTTTTGGCAAATTGTTCAATTTCAACCTGTAAAAGATGAGTATTTTACCAAAAGAGGTCAATTTTCGACAAACTGACCCCAAATTTTAATTTTAATTAAAAAAATATCCATTTCAACCAAACAGTTGAATTTTCAACAAAACAATTGAATTATCAACCGGAAAATATGAATTTTCAACCTAATAGTTGGATCAAAATACTTCATTATCTTCTGGATTCCAAAGATCTGGAGCATTGAGTATCGCCAAACAGACTACTCAATTTTCAGAAATCTGTTAAAATTTCTTTGAAATCTTCTTAAATGTCCTGTATCCCATAAAATCCTGTGGAATCCATATTATTTATTAAAATCGATCAAAAATGTCTTCGAATTTGTAGAAAGACCCTGAAATCTTTAAAATCCTCCGAAAACTCTCCAAAGTATAGAAATCTGCTGAAATTTCATTGGAATCCCTTCAAATACCTTAAAACCTTTAGAATATTTTCAAATCCTTATGAGTAATCGAATTTAAGGAAAATTTCACAGAATCTTTAATAAAACCCTGAAACCTTCAAAATTCTCGAAAAACTCTTTAATTTTTAGAAATCTGTTGAAAATTACTTGGAATTTTTCCAAATGTCCTAAATCATATGAAATACTTATTATTTATCAAAAACCTATTAAAAATGTTTCGAATCTGTAGAAATACCCTGAAAGCCATTAAATTCTTTGAAAACTCTCCAATTTATAGAAATCTGTTAAAATTTGATCAGAATCTCTTCAAATACCCTAAAACCTATAAAATCTTGTGAAATCTTTTTTATTTATTTAAAGCCATGCAAAATCTTTCAGAATCTTTAATAATAATCTTCTTCTTGACGAATCTTCAATAATACCCTAAATCTTCAAAATTCTTGAAAAACTCCTCAATTTTTAGAAAACTGTTGAAAATCCCTTGGAATCTTTCCAAGTGTCCTGTATCCTATGAAATCCTTCAAAATCCTTATTCTTTATTAAAAACCTATTAAAAATATCTTAGAATTTGTAAAAATGCCCTGGAATCTTTTAAATCCTTTGAAAAATGTCCAAATTATAGAAATCTGTTAAAATTCCATTGGAATCTCTTCAAATACCTTAAAACCTATAAAATCTTTTGTAATCCTATGAGTAACGCTTACCCCGAAAGGGATTTGGCTTAATGGTATAATAATACATCTTGCGTAATTATTGATTCTATTGGCTATGTGCACAACTCGTGGCGCCTCCTGTTGGCTCGAAAGTTCTACTTCGCGGGACGCAGTTACATTGAGTCTTATGCAAGCAAATAATAATATCTAAGTTGCAGTGCGATAAATAAAAATATTGTGTTTAGTTTAAAAATATACGAGGGCTATAGCATAAGGATCAATATTTCATAACAAGCAAGGTAAGTAAATACTGAAAAAATAGTAGGTTTTTGATGTTTAGTGTCGTTGTGTAGGTTAGGATCAAGATGTAAACATTGACTGAATTTCATAATCTTTAACAGAATATAATTATCGAAATATTTCATTTTTTAACCAAAGTGATAAATTTTCAAATAAAATTATGAATCTTATATCGGAACAGTTAAATTATTTCAAAACAATAACATGAATTTTCAACTAAAAAGACAAAAATTTAACTGGAGCACATCACTTTCCAACCATTAAGGTGAATATTCAACAAGAGGAATTATTTTCAAATAGAGAGAATCATTTTCTAAGAAAAATATAATGTTTTAACAGAATAGTCGAATTTCAAAGTCAAAAAATTAATATTTACAAACAAAAATGGAATAGTGTCAATTTTGGATTGGAAAATTAATTTTAAACCAAACATAAGAGTTTGTAACTCAATAAATGTTCGACTGAAATGAAAAATGTTTTACTATATAAATTGAATTGTTAACCGTAAAGAAGGTTTTTTTGAGAAGTATATTAACATCCGGAGAAAAATATAATTTTCTAACAAAAATCGATATTTCACCAAAATATGTGAAGTTTCAACAAAATGATAAAATTTCCTATTAAAAAGACAAATTTCCACCACATTGTCGAATCTCGAACTAGAAAAGATGAATTTTCCACTAAAAAGGAAACAGTTAAATTTTCAGTTTAAGAAATCGATTCTCAATCGAACTGATGAATTTTCAGGTATAATGAAGGATCTTTAAATGAATAGATATATTTCAGGCAAAAAAATGAATTTTTGACCATAAAGATTAATTTTATACAAAAAAGGCAAATTTTTCACGAAGTACATAAATTCTCAAAAGAATAGTACAATTCTAAAATGCAAGAATCAATGTTCAACTAAATACTTGAATTTTTAACGAAAAAAGATGAATTGATTTTCAACAAATTAAATACAATTTTAACTCGGATTCCGAATCGAAATATCGCAACTTTAACCAAAAAATTTGATTTTCAACAAACAAGTTTAAATTTCAAACAAGTAGTTAAATTATAATTAGTCCAAAAAGTTCCCGTTCCATGTACCAAATTCCCTGTTCCAAGTGAAATTTTACTTCTTCACTGAAACCCCCTGCCCTAGAATGAAAACTATAATTATTTTCTGAAATCCTCTTTCTCAAGTCAGATAAATGAGGTAGAAGCAAATAAAACGTGACAAATTCATTTCTTGAAAAAATAATTCTTTTTGTGCGGGTTTGGCCTATCCTCCATTTGATTGGTAAATTTGAGTCAGCTAAAAAGTCTCACAAAACAACATATTTGCAAAACGTTTTTCTCATTATGGAAAAAAAAAATTCTTCCTCTCATGACGTATCTAGATACTTTTAGATATTTTGAGAATTAGATTAGAGGAGCGTTAAATTCTTTAAATCAAATGATAAGATCTCTTCCATATTTATAAAATAGAAAAAGCGGTTATTTCTCGTTTTTTTTTCGGTAGAATTTTTAATAGCCTAAGTTTAGTCAAGTGAATTCCCGGTTTTAAAATAATTTCTTGATCAAGTCGCCACCCTGGTTATCTTTCAATATTCAATAATTGCAGATGAAAATTTCATAAGAAACAACAGTTTCAAATTGGGAGAATGGATTATCGAAATAAATATCGTTCACAATTGAATAACTTTAGATTAGAAATTCCGAATGGAGAGGTTTTCAAATGTATCAGAATTTTCAGCTCAAAGTTTATGAATAGACATTAGGTATGCATTCAAAGGCTTTCAATTTGAATAAGTTTTAATCAATATCTGTCAAATGTGAATATTTTTTCATTGTATATACACATACCATCCACGGTATTTTGGAAAAATATGGATTAGGATATTTGATTTATTTTATGGATTTCGGTTGGAAACTTGTAAAATTTGACGTTTGTATTATTTCTTCCTGTATTTTTGCAATTAACTACACAACAAGTATTGTGTCTCATTTTTCCAGTTTTAATGCATACAATACAACACAACATTGTCCGACGGAGTTGCGGAAACTCGCCACTGCGCGCGCTCACATAGTTTCGCCTATCCCCTCCAACGGCCTGCACACAACGAATATTCTCATTTTGTGGTACCAATTGAATTTAATTCATATTGTTGGTCCTAGGTGATGGTCAAGAAGATTTCTATCTTTCCTCATTGTTCTGAAACCCGGAGTGTTGAAATTGAGTTTATTTTTAAGTTTAGTTTTATTAACCCTCAATAGTCACACCTTCTATGTTAAATATCTTCGGTTATAATTTGTCAATCTTCAAATAATTTTTTTTTAACTAATGAAGAAATTTACCGAGAATATTGGAAATGGTGGTCGACCATTTCGCCATCTGTTGCCAAAAATTAGAACTAGAGAGAGTAGGCACTCCACTGTCAGAGCCCACGTCATAACGCGTGTTTTTACAATTAAATGCTATTTACGTTTGAAAAATGCTGATTTCGGTACGTGAAATATGTAGATTTACAGAGTCTACACCTTCTTGTCGTAATTTTGTGGAAGGTGAGAAATTTTCAAATGTCGGTCACGTCATATATTGCGGTAAAAGATGTGGTGGAAACCCGGATAATATTTCATTCCCTGCATTTTGTTTGCAAACGTCTAATATGAAAATAATTCCCACGAAATTACGGGAATAATTTCGTCCACTGGGAAAATCTTAGATGTTAAGTGTTTGTGCGAAGCAGGATTGAGAAAAAAATTCAAACACAGTGTTAAAACACAGGATAAAACTTTGAGGTTACGTAATAGGCGAGGTTTATAATAGTTAAGATACATGTACATACAGTTATATTTTTATATTAAAGAACAAAGTTCAAAATAATAAAACAATTAATTAAAAACATTACATAAGAGTATAAAATAAAAAACAAATAGATTTCAGACTTAACTGGCACTGTGTTTAACGAATAGTCCTCTTTTACGAAATGAAGCGAGCAAACTAGCATGTTTGATGTCACTTCTTTTCCCATTTTTAAAACCCTTTTCCAAATATTTCTCCTATCGACTGCCTCAATTTGTCCAAGTCTATTTTTTTATCTAATTGTCATACAGGCTTTTGGAAAGTGGTGAAAACTCAATTCCGGATTTTTACGCGCTCTGCTATTACAGCCGAAAAAGAACAAAAGATTCGGAATTTGGACTCCTTAGGAGAGTAAAGAACTCCGACCTGTCTCCATAATTAGGTGGAATACAGTCGAAAATTTTCGTTCATCTAATTAAAATGTTTGTTTTACTGGTTTATTTACACTTTTCACATGAGTTTTGACATTCAAGTGCCTATTCTTTCTAGTTCTGAGTTTTATCGCCAGGTGGCGTATCGCAGTTTAACCATTCCCATTATTGAGGGTTAATGAGAAAGATATCTATTTTGTGTTCATCGAGAAAGTGACTCATCTCTCGGGAATAAGCCGGATCTAAAGAAGTACGGAGTTCAGCGAAGCGAGCCAAGTCTCCAGGACAACGGGGGAGCTAAAAGTTGGTAAAAACACGTTCCGACTCTTTGGCTTCCCTCCTCCCTTTCGGATCCCCTTCCTCAGCTTTCTTAGTTTCTTATACTCCCCAGCATCTTCCTCTTTGTTTCCTCATGTCTTGGCCCTTGCCTCTTTACTCTCGCCTTTTCGTTTTCGCTCCTTCTTTCTCCAAGCTGTAGCTTCGGCAGAAAGTGAGCTTCAGCTATCCAGCTTCAGCCTCAGCTTCCTCTCCTGCCGCGGTCACGTATTTCTTCGCTCTTGCCATGGCCTCGGCCCAGCATGGCCGTGAGGCATCCGTTTATATTCCGGGCCGGCAACCCCGCGACGCGCTGATTAATATCCAGATCCACTCCGGCAGATAGTTCTTGTTTGGATGAAGCAATTCCAGCCGGTTTTTCTGACGATATCTCGCGCCTGCGCGATCTCTCATATACCTGCCTACGTGGCCAGGTATCCACCTACCCATATACCTCATGGTTCTGCCTCCTCGCTTCATCAAAGGCTTTTTCTCATGTAGCCTCCTTCGCCTCGCGGTTCTTACTGATCTTCGTCATCCTTCCTTCTTGATTGCATTCAGTGCACCTACCTGATGTAAATTAGATATGTTGTTCTGATTTTCAAGAACTGGATTACTTGATTTCAAACACAATGTACTCTCTAGATTTGGATTAACTGGAATTTACTTTGACTGAATTGATGTGCTTGAAGTTCTGAACATTCGAATGAACGAAATTTTTTCCTGATCTCTTCGTAAGGTATCAATCGTGGTAGAATATTTATCAATTTCCACTGAAAAAAGTAGATATAGAAAGAAGATTTGAAAACATCGTTCAAAGTTGTTGTAATTGGAATAAAATTTGGAGATAAAATAGAATCGCAAAAAAATATTTTGTTCATTTGAACGCTCAGAACTCCCAGGACATTAAATTCGAAAAAGGATTTAGTAGGATTGTTGATTATTTTTTGGAATCATCAGAGATGCAAAAAAAATACTTGAGTAATTTTTAGTCACTTTTTAAAGGAGAAGGCTACTTTCTTCCCATTCCTACATTCCATTCCAGATTTTTTTCCCAAGCAGAAGGCAAATCTGAGTAATTCATGCATTAGTTAAGCTATATTATAAAAATGCTGGGTTCCTATTGTTAAGTACCACACTAAATCTGAAGGTATAAATTTATTCTGCAAAAAAAATTTCCGAGAATGTAACACTCTTTTGTTTCTTCATATTGATAGAAATTTCCGTTTCAATTGAATACCGGTCCATCAGAATCAATAACTTCAGATTTAGTGTGACTGCGGCAAAACTAACAGTAAATTAAATTTATAAATTTAATAATACTCATTGTTTTCGACCCATTTATCACCTAAAAGTATATAATAACTCCATTTTTATTTGAAAATTTGATTTTAAAAACGCTAATGTACATAATAAAGTAACATTACTTATGTGCAAAATAAAATAGCGAAAACCAAAATTCTTCACACTGAAATTATATTAAGTCAAATCAGACGTATTCGTAGTCTTGGAATATTTATTAAACATGTACAAAAGTAATTTTAGTGTGAAGTGATAAATGAGAAATATGTTTTAACAACAACTAAAACGTTATCAATCATCAGCACTTTTTTAAGCCTTATTGAAATCTCATGTTCAGTTTTTTTATTTGCACTCACTTCATAAGGTCCATTTTTGGTCGAAACTTTTCATGATTGTTGCCCTTTTTCAGTTTTTTAGCATTTGATGTTGAAATTAGAAAATATGGGTTACGCAATTTCACAGTTTTTGAGATTTTGTTAATTTGCGCGAGTGAAGTTTTATGTCAGTCTTTAAGTTCTATTTTCTGGAGTATAAAATAAGGACGTGATTTAGATATACTGTGAATCTCAATTCTTTACTTTTCTCCTTACTTACGGGTTGCTTACCCGCAAAAATAATGAAAATGAAGTTACAACGTTTAAGATAAACGAGAAGATAAAAAATGTTCTTCCCTAAAATATAACGCATGAATTTAGTAGATTTCGATGCCAAGTAACTGTAAAAAAAGTTTCTTCCCCCTAGCTGCCGAGGAAAGCAGTCGAATCAACCCCTAAGTATCGAAAATCGATAAAACATTTTTAAATGGTTTCAAAGCTCCTTACCTAAAATTTCAAACATGGATTTTGTAGATTTTAATGGTAAATAACTGTTAAGAAGGTTTCATCCCCCTAGCTGCCGGGGAAAGCAGTCATTTTCAACCCCTGATTTTTGAATGTTTTCCCCGGCAGCTAAGGGGATGAAATTTATTTCTCAGTTGTTGGCCTCCGAAATTTACAAAGCCATGTTTAACATTTTACGTAAGAAGCTTTGAACACGTTTTGGATTTTTTTTCCGATTTTTGATACTTTGGGGGTTCAAAATGACAGCCTTTCCTGACAGATAGGGGAGTGCAACTTTTTTTCCAGTTTTTGACCATCGAAATTTACAAAATCCATGTTTGACATTTCAGCTAAGAAGCTTTGAACACGTTTTTGGAATTTTTTTCCGATTTTTGATACTTTGGGGGTTCAAAATGACAGCCTTTCCTGACAGAAATAGGGGAGTGCAACTTTTTTTCCAGTTTTTGACCATCGAAATTTACGAAATCCATGTTTAATATTTCTGGTGAGAAGCTTCGAACACGTTTTCGAATTTTTTCCGATTTTTGATATTTTGGAAGGTGGAAAATGACAGCCTTTCCTAGCAGATAGGAGGATGAAACTTTTTCTACAGTTGTTGACCATCAAAATTTATAAAATCCATGTTTGAAATTTCATTTAAGAAGCTTTGAACGCGTTTTCGAATTTTTGATGTTTTGGAAGGTTCAAAATGACAGCCTTTCCTGACAGATAGGGAAGTGCAATTTTTTTTCCAGTTTTTGACCATCGAAATTTACAAAATCCATGTTTAACATTTCAGTTAAGAAGCTTTGAACACGTTTTGGAATTTTTTTTCGATTTTTGATATTTTTGAAGGTTCAAAATGACAGCCTTTCCTGACAGATAGGGGAGTGCAACTTTTTTTCCAGTTTTTGACCATCGAAATTTACAAAATACATGTTTAACATTTCAGTTAAGAAGCTTTGAACACGTTTTGGAATTTTTTTTCGATTTTTGATATTTTGGAAGGTTCAAAATGACAGCCTTCCCTGACAGATAGGGGAGTGCAACTTTTTTTCCAGTTTTTGACCATCGAGATTTAAAAAATCCATGTTTAACATTTCAGTTAAGAAGCTTTGAACACGTTTTGGAATTTCTACCCGATTTTTGATATTTTGGATGGTTCAAAATGACAGCCTTTCCTAGAATATAGGAGGATGAAACTTTTTTTACAGTTGTCGACCATCAAAATTTAGAAAATCCATTTTTTACATTTCAGTCAAGAAGCTTTGAACACTATTAGGTTTTTTTCCGATTTTTGATATTTTGGGGTGTTCAAAATGACAGCCTTCCCTCGTAGATAGAGGGATGAAACTTTTT
>WSXT02006882.1:0-29764 GCA_011762715.2 Neuroterus valhalla | reverse complement strand
ATGTATGTGTGTGTATGTATGTATGTATGTATGTATGTATGTGTGTATGTATGTATGTATGCATACATGTATGTATGTATGTATGTATGTGTGTGTATGTATGTATGTATGTATTTATTGAGGAAAAGTTCCCAGGGCTAGTTGGCCCTCTAAGGAACAGGTAGTACATATTACAGATATAACAGGTATTGGAAGCTAGCTATCATCATACAAATATACTGAAGTGTAATATACACATAGTATACCCAAAACATAAATGTCACCAATAGGTGATTTCAAGAGTTACTACAGTTTTCTGTAGCGAGTAAAAAGGGGAACAATTTATCTCTATGATATTTTTTGATGAAAAGAAAACTGTCAGAGTTATGTCATTTTCAAAATGCAAAAATATAAACAAAAATGAGAATTTTTAGCCAAACAACAGAAGATATGAGAAAAGTTCAAAGAAAAAGAATGTTTCTTCTTGGGAGCCCTCCAGGATGAACTTTAAAACTTTTCGAGTTTTCTCAAAAAATCGGAAATTCAAACTTTAGTAGCATAAAAAATAATGAAAAATAGAAAGATTCATTTCTTGGTCAGACTATGCAAGGTTCGTGAAAATATAAATGAACGAAAATTGTCCACCAAAAAAAGATTCCAAATTTGGAAAAATTCACTCTTTTATGGAACAAGTAGTTCTTGCTTTAATAAAAAAATACCATATTATAAAATAAAAAATTGAACTTTCGGATGATTGCCACAAGCTTAGGAAAAAACAAATAGACACAAGTTCCCGAAAAAGGTGTATAAATTTGTTATAATTTTCCCGATTGGACGTATAGTTTTTGTTTCAATCATATAAAATGAAATAAAACATGAAACAATTATATTTCTAGAAAAAGTACACAACATATGGAAAAAATTGGGCAACAAAACTTCTCTACCGTTTCGGATGAATTTTGATCGAGTGCGTAGCACGAGACAAGAGATGAGTATGTATTCGTTAAAGCCGGGGAAGCCAGGCGCGCTAAAACATGCGAGCGAAGCGCGTGACAAGAATTTGCCTGCACGGCGGGCAGATTTTTCTCCACAGGAACAGTTCAAATGTATATAACGTCATGCATCGGGAGGTAGGGTGGTGAAGGCTCCCGATTTTTTGGCGATTATTCTCTCATTTGTTTAATTTTATGCTCATGATTCTCCTGATTGAAAAATATATTATCCCTTCATAAAATCGACATTTCTTTTCAAATGGTAACAATAAAACTCATTTTGAATCAGAATAACCAAAATTCCTAATCATATGGAATTTTCTCATTAGAATTTCGGTTCAGTAAACTCTAAGGTAAAATACAAGCTTCTTAATCCATACATATACTAGGGTAGTCCATTTTTCATAGGAAGAAAATAATTTCTGTAAAGAAAATCGCAAAATAGTCTTAATTGTATTCTTCATTATAAAAAGGGGCTGCATAAATGAAAATTTCATCGAATGATATCTGGAGATCATGCAAAAACCTTAGTTGAATAATTTTTCTAAATTTGATTACTTGTGTTTATAGAAGGTAATTTCAAATTGCCATTGAGAATAAAAGTTAACTGGAAAAAGTAAAAGAACACTTCTCTTTTTTTTCGAAAAAATTATACTTATCATGCTTATCATACTTATCATACTTATCATACCTTCTGTGTGCTATTATTTTAACGACATTCTTATGAATAAAAATTTATGGAATTTGAATCAAAATAACTGATGTCTATTTTAATAATGAATTTGCAGCATATGGAGTACTATTCTATTCATTTAATATGGATAAGGTATGAATACATATATTCCGGAAAAAAGATTTCAACCTCTAAATTTCAATTGATTTTTAATATGTTTCTTAAAATATTTTTTTAGCCGAAAAAACAACCAGACAGGCCGTCGAGTACATCAAAACTTAAGAACGATTTTTTTTAACTACTCTGCACACAGACACACATATATACATATATATTTAAAAGGAATATATGAGGAACATCTTAATTCAGATTGGCGTATGCATCAATCGAAGTATCAAAGTGACAATATCATTAATAATAATTGGTATTTGTACTTTAGAATCACCATACATTCTACGGAGCCTTTCTTCTCTTTCTGCCAGAGTATAAAAGATTTTTCTCGTGAATATTTTAAAGAAAAATATGTTTTCCATTTTTTTCGATAAATCTTAATAAAAGTGTACACGAAAAAATTATCCTGCAATTTTGAAATTGCAATTTTTTTTGAAGTTCTAAAACGTTCATCAGTGTTTGGACAAGTAAAAATCTACATTTTTATTGCTGTACATAAAATCTTAGCACTATACTACCAGACTTGTGAGATAAGACTGCTTGTTTCTAGAATACGCAGAGTACCTTGGATTGAGAAATCATATCAATTTTCGCCTCTCTTTCCAGATGTAGGAGACATTTACAGTTGAATGATTACTTCACCTAGAATTTATTTATTTAACATTTTTTTGTAATGTATCCTATTCCTTGCGGACGTTGGTTGTTGTGCATAGAATGTCGGTAAGATGGTAATCGGTAAGTATGACATAGCCTTATATTATTATCCAATAAATGTTCATTGTCAGTTTGCGTAAACAGTCCGAACGAGGTTTAAATACTATCTGAGTGAATGGAGTCATGATGGAATACTCAGGTATGGTGCACACTGTGCAGACTCCAAACGTTGCATTATTTTCCTTTCACTATGATACATTTCGTTCTGTAAACTATTCTATTCAGTGCAGTAGACAGTGAGTTGAGCATACCTAAATATAAGTCCTTATTTACTTATTTTCAATTAGATTGATGTTTTCTCAAAAATTGCATAACTCTCCGAGGGTGATTGTAAGCAACATATAATTCTTGTATTACACGTTGCTTATAATTTGACATAATTGATGTAACCCTCGTAAATAAATTATAAGCAAATTAATAAGAAAAAGGAGTTTTGAATCCTGTATTCCCTAAAACAGGAACATCAATTATTCCGAATATATTCATTATTTGGAGGTATGTGATACTTACCGCATAAACCACATCAGTTTTCTAAGGCTTATTATCTACGATAAAACATTTTCTTGCAAAATAATTTAGAAAGCGATAGAGAACATGGAAGCAGACCACTGAGCACTCTTCTTGGAAGAAAATGTATTGTCAGTAAACAGGAATTAGTAATGATAAATATCTGTTATATTAATTATAAATAATAATCATAATTCTCTTACTCATCATATGTTTTTCAACAACAAAAAATGCACAGACATCCGTTTCCGTGTTGTTCACCATGTCATAAAGTTTGAGCAAAAATATTTACTATCGTATAGTATGGTGTGAAGTCAAATCTTTTTTTAGTTCTAGATCCTAAATGATGGAATAAAAAAGTTTGAAATTCTTTTTAGAAATATTGCGGACTTTTCTTGTAGGTTTTCAAATGTCTCAGATTTCACTTCACCAGCAGGACCCTTTTTTCCAGACCATGCTGCTGTTACATCATAACGGGAGACTGCAGAAAGTTTTCATAAAACCTCACGAAATGTTCAAATTCTGAGGCACGTACATTGTATATTCTGTCGTATGAGCTACAAAAAACGTACGCGTTCAATCTCAGTTGAACCCAAAGAATCACAGTAAACTATTAGACGAACGAGCTGTTATACAAAATAAAACTTTGATTCATCCTGATATTCTCGATAAAATTTTTAGCTAAAAATAATGCGCTCTATCAAAATAACGTCTTATTTACGTACAGAATGAACCATTACTTTTTATAATATGAAAACATTCTGGAACGCGAAGATTTAAGATTCTTAAAAGATGAGCTTTGATTTGAATGAACTCTAAAAAGTTTGTATCTGTTTTTTTATTCCCAAAAAGTCTTAACCAAAACTGTTCTCACTAGAATATGTTGAAAACCAAAACTATTTTGAAATAGGGGAATAAATACAGCTTATGATAAAACAGAATATTTATATTTTTTAACATTCGGTACTAACATTCGAAGCTAATTTGTTGAGAAAATAAGATAGGTAAAATCCGGCCAGAAGAAAATATTTTTCCCTGTATACAATTTGCGACCCTACTACCCGTCTTCTCATTTTCGTAAAATGTAACTACCGCGTAATGACGTACTCGAGCAGCACGCAATCGCATGTGTAGTAATGATACCCGATGTGCACGTATAAACGTGCTATGAGGCGAAAGGTGAGGGGGAAATTGAATTAATGATGCAATAATCACGTGGCCCGCCTGAATAAATAACAGTTTGTATTAATTTCAGATCTAAACAGCACAAAACCAATTGCATTCAAGGGATTGCGCGGTCTAATAATCAGCGAATAACAATCACGCCTCGGTCACGACTCGCGATAATTTTATTTAAGCCGGACAAACAACGAGACGTATGCTCCAGTTTACACATCGATTGCAATTTACAAATGATCCAAAAACAAGGGAGGCCAAATATTTGATAAAAAAAAGTGATAGGATGTCTATACTATACGGAAAATTCTTTGGATATTATTGATATATTTTTCTATAACATTATGCCAAGCCCTCCCGTGATGAGCGAAAATGTAGGTTCTAGCCTCTTTCTTCTATACTAGGGATAACGGAACTTATGTTGTGTTATGTTATGTTGAGAGTGAGTAAAGGATTTGAAGCAGAAGTAGAGGATTTAGGATTAATCTAGAAGTTGCATGTTCTTTATTTAAACAACATAACAATTCCGCAAACAGGAGAAACTGGGCTCATTCAAAGCAAGGAAATCTCCCTAATTCAGACGCTGCTTTTTTAGAAAGAATAACTCAAATTGCGTTGTTGGTCAAAAAAGAATAACATGAAGCTGCTCCGGAAACGGCTGAAATATACTTCCGTATCCTCGAGCATTCATACATCTCTGGCTTCATTTACGTTCATTTATCTTGCCATGTAAGCTTTTGTATTTCTGTAGCATATTGCTTTCAATCACCTCTTCTTAAATTTCCTTCAAGTAATTTCATGCACAAAAGGGAAAGGAATCACACGCTTCCCAATGGATTGGTCCAATTATGAAGAAGAGAGCAAAAGTGAATGTCAAAATGTATTAATGTATATCTCCTAGATTATTATGGGTTAGAATGAAAGTGTGAATCAAAAGACTGTTTATTGTAACATGCTATGCTCGTGTTGATGGTAGCAGTAAAGAGGCAAAAGATACCTTCTGGGACTTCTTGAATGATTTAATATAGAAACATGTGATTCAGGCGAAAGAATAATATTATTCAGAAACATGAATGGTTGGGTTGCTGTGCAACGCGAAGGTGCTGACAGAGTACTTGGTCATTTCGGAGACCCAAAAACGAATGGTAATGGATTTAATTTGAACTATTCGTGATTAGAAAAGGGTTTTGTTCATTACAAACACCTGGTTTAGGCACAAAATGATACACATGTATACTTCGTTCAGGGGTAAAAGCGATATAGGCCAAGCACCAGGGATTATTTAATAAGTGATTTGTGCCAAAAACTTCTGCAGAAAACTGAAAATGCCATCAGGAGGAAGGTACTTTATGCTTCATTCGAGTTATGTTCTTGACTCACAAATATGATGTTCGATGTTTTTATCAACGTTTGAAGCGGAAAAATTGCACTCTTTTAGTTGTTTTATTTATTACATCAAAAGTAATCCAGGAATCTTAAAGCCATCAATCCATAAGTTATAGACGATTGAATCAAGAATAAAATGAGCCCTTGACCGACCTGATCGGATAATTAGAGGCGAAGAAAATTAGGAAAAACAAAAAAATTAAGGGCTTGCTTAACAATTCAATCTCTTCGATAATTATGAATTTCTATGACTGACAGGAAAGTCTTTCAAGTGTCCCTCGCCAATTTGATTCTCCCTTAAATATGTTGAAGTACTCAAAAAACTAAGCGACACATATTTTTCCTTATCTGCGGGGAAACACGTTAAGGGGGTGAAGCAGCTCCTCGAAAATAGGGGTCGCAAGTGTCGATCGTATCGTATTGTGGATAAAAACTAAAATGATCTCGATCAAACCCACTGAAAAGGTTTCCTCGCGATGAAAGATGAATAACGTAATTTTCTCCAAAAAAAATATATATTCAGGGGGTAAACCACCCCTACATATTATTAAGGTTGTGCTAGAAATTTTTGAATTCAATAGAAAAATTTTGAAATATATGTTTTGCAGTCGAGACAAGAATAAAGTTTACCTGTTTCGCAAAATTTTTTTTTTTAATTAATGATGATAGCTACACCTAAACACTTTTCATCTTGTGTCTATGATAATATGTACTTTTCATACATAAAAAAATTGGAAAATTCGTTTCATAACAATGGAAGTCAAATGAAGTCCATCCAATATGAATAACAAAATTACACGGGGGTGAACCACCCCCTAATTATATATAAAAAAGGAAAATAAGTCTAAAATTGAGCAGAAAAATATGTGTTGCATACAAAAAAGAGGATGGAGGTATTTAGATATTTCCAAGCGAAAAACAGTATTGAAGATGCTACACAAAGATTTATTCTTCAAATTTCAAACAATAGTAAAACGCTATTTGGTCCTACATTTAGAAAATAAATGTCCTCCAACCAAAACTTGAAGTGATCTGCAAATAATAAAAGCAATCATCATTGCTTTCATACCATTTTTAATAGAAGTACATAACGTAATGTTACCTGAGGTTAAATTCTTTCATTGCATCCAACAAAAATGCCTCGAAATGTTCTTTCAATTCAATTTTCTTCATGTGTATTGGAGATTCTTTTATATTTAATGTTTGGGATGTATAAGGCAGTAAATTTATAACTTACGAAGGATTCAAACTTTAAAAATAAACTTTAAAAATAATGCGTACAAGATATAATTAGGAAGGTTTATAATGCCAAACAATATAGGGGTAGTTACCCTCTTCGATGCTGCTGTTCTCTTAAAAGTACCTTAATACCTTTATAGTGTTTTTTGTATGCAACACGTATTTTTTTGGATTTTTTCGTTAGACTTATTTGACTTATTTAGCTATTTTATACATAAGTAAGGGGTGGTTTACCCCCGAGTAATTTTTTTATTCATGTTGGATGGACTCCATTTTACTTCCATCGTTTTAAAACAAATTTCACAATTTTTTATGTAAGGAAAGTATATATTATTTATCATAGAAACAAGATGAAAAGTGTTTAGGGGTAGCTACCACCATTCATAAAAAAAAAAAATTTTGGCGAAACAGTTAAACTTTATTTTTGTCTCAACTGCAAAATATATATTTTTAAAATTTTTTCTGTTGAATTCAAGAACTTCCAGCACAAATTTAACAACATGTAGGGGTGGTTTACCCCTTCAATATATTTTTTTGTCTCGAAAATTACGTTATCATCTTTCAACACGAGGAAACTTTTCCAGTAGGTCTGATCGAAAAAAATTTAGTTTTTATACACAATACTATACGATTCACACTTACGACCCCTATTTCCGAGGGTCTTTTTCACCCCCTTGGAGTGTCAAGGATGAAGGAGAAGAAAAATTATCATAAAATCGAATCAGACGTAAGTCAGAATAGAGAATTAGCAAAAACCAGGAGTACTAATAGTATATCGTTAAAATCTGGATAAATATTCAGGGCATCACAAACAAGATTGGGAGACAGAATTAGGCAAAAAAGATGTATGAGGTGGTTGGATAATACTGCAGAATGGAATCTTCAAGAGTGCTTCAGAAGTGTATAGTACTGCGACAGTAGGAAGAAGGTTCGGTGATGCCTGGTTGAATAATGAAATACGCGTGGCAGTCAACGAGAAAAAAGAAGCGTACAAGAGAATGCTGGATATTGGAGGTCTTAGCAATAGAGGAAGGATTATGGTAATTAATGATTATATGGAAAAGAAGGGAAACAAATGTCCTGGTAAAAGAAAGCGAGGATAAAATCAAAACAGAAAAAGATATGAAAATGATTTTGAAGTAATAAAGAAAGTATTCCGGAAATGGACTAAGCAAACTAGGAAAGGAAATGCTAGTACTGAGATAGTCGGAATTAAGAATGCTGACGGTGAAATGTTATGGGATTCTGACAAAGTAAAAGACTATATGCTGGATTTTTTCAAGAATCTGTATGAAGGTGAAGCCACAGAACTTAACAACAGTGACACGGATACCTTAGACAATCCGATGTAGGTGGTGGAAGCAGATTTGGTATCGCCATTATTTCCGTAATTAAAAAACTGAAGAATGGTAAGGCTGCTGGTGTGGATCGTATTTCCTCTGAACTGTTTCAGGTAGGTGGCGGAAACTTGTTTGTGTGGCTGTGTAAATTTGTGAATATGTGTGCTGTGAATAGCGAAGTTCCGAGTGATTGGAGAAAGGCGATTAAAGTCCCAATCTACAAGGGGACGAATGGTCCAGGCGACTGTAATAATTATAGAGCAATCAGTCTTCTCAGTACTGTGGGAAAAGAATTTACCAAAATACTTATTACTAAATTCATGGGGGTAACAAAGGAGAGGATCTGGGAATTTTGATGTGGATTTATGCCAGGGAGATCATATGCGGATCAGATATGTAGCTTGAAACAGGTCACAAAAAAAAAGACTAAAAGTAAACAAAAAGTTTTCTGTGCATTTGTTGATCTGGAAACAGCTTTCGACAAGGTGGATAGAACTAAACTTCTGAAGGTCCTGAAAGAATATGGAGTGATTGGATGACTTCTGAAAACAATGCAAACAATGAATAATGGTAGTAAAACAAGTGTAAGAGTGAATAAACAACTGAGAGATTGGTTTGATATTGAGCGGGGCGTTAGCCAAGGATCTGAGAATGGCTCGTTCCGGAGAGGAAGTTGTTAATCTTGGGACAGTGAAAGTTTGTGGCCTTGCGGTCGCAGATGACAAAATCATTACGGTAGAATCAGGCGTTGATTTTCAGAGGATGTTGAGTAGACTGGATACCAGTATGAAGAGAATGGGTCTCGAGATTAACGTGAATAAAAAAAAATTATTGTGTTTGGAAGTAAGGACGCGGAAACGAAATGCAATATTGCCCTAAATAGGGAGAAGCAGCACCGTAGGTACCCTTGAGTCGTTTGGGGAGGGGGGGATACAAATTGTTCAATAAGGTGAAAAAAGGTAATCGACTATTTCCTGACTAACCCCAAGCATGTATTATTACCAACTCCCGTAGGAGGGGGATCTACCCCCTAGACCCCCCGCCTATCTACACCGCTGGAGAGAAGGTAGAACAAGTTGACAATTTCGTGTATCTTGGAGGTTTATTTACTGCTGACGGGGAGATAGGTGGAGAGATTTCCAGACGTATAAATGAGGGTAGAAATGTTATCGGCAGTGTATGAGCTATTACCTAAAGTAAAAATGTAACAAATGAAGCTAAAATTGCGATATATCATTCTGTGCCAGCACCGACTGTGCCGTACGCTAGCTAAACCTTGACGTATCAAGAAAAGGAGAATAGTAAACTCAACGTGATCGGCATGCAATTTCCGCGTAATGTGTGCGGTGAAACGCTAATAGCAAAGTGAGTAATGAGTAGGTTCTCGAAGAATGTGGCGTAGAAGAAACGCTGTTTGACAAGGGTGAAAGAAATTTACTGAGATGGTTTGGTCATGTTGAGAGAATGGATGAAGAACTTTGAACAAAGCAAGTTTATCTAGGTAGGGTGAATGGTAGCATATCCAGAGGCAGACCAAAGAAGGAATGGATAGAATGTGTCAACGAGACCCTCAAGAGGAAAAATATAAAGATCCTTATAAATACAAGAGCCTGTATGAAAAGATGCATGGATGCGGAAGGCGCAAGCGATGTATGCCAGGATAGGGATGTTTGGAGAGCAATTGTATATAAAAAAAAGTGTCAAACCTGAAACGAATGATTTTGGATAATAATTGGCCCATGTAATGATATCGCTTAGTGAAATATTTTATTAGCTTTGCGGAACTCTTTGCACAAGGTGTTTGCTAGAGAGATCAGGGAGCGAAACAGGTTGCAGCTGTGTTGCACAGGACGAGTGTGTCGTTTGAAAAGAGAAACATGCTGGACTGTCTGTTGCTGTTTATTGTTTTCTTAAGGTCTTGTCTCTCATGTTGCCTAAGTAGCCTCGCGTATATACATTGTGCTTAACAACTCAATTAAAGCCACTGTTTACTAAAAATGCCGCGTCTCAAGCGGAGCTATTGGATTGAAAAGTTAGGATTAAAAATGAAATTAGCCTTGTCTGTTCGCAAAAGCCTACTACACCTCCTCCGCTCGAAATCGCTCATGTCAATCGCACTTTCAAATCTTCCCATATTAATTCTCTATTTTCCAGTAGTACAGGGAGGCTGGGACCAAACCAGTTACGCTTACCCCGAAAGGGAATTGGCCAAATGGTATATTAATAATAATAATAACTATAGGCATGCAGAATATACAATTTTAAATGTAAATGCTCACTCCACAAATATTTTCTAAGTTTTCCAAGATGGAGAACTTAAGATGTTCCTTTTTCGTCGTTTTACTGCTTTCTGTAATTTAATTAAAATTCCCAAGAGCGGAAACCAGACTAATTCTATTATATAAACTGTTAAATAGATTCATGCGGTATTACTTAAAAGTATAATACTTTTTGTTACAGGTGAGTGAGTACCTTCGAGGATTCCTGGAGCATATTGTGAGTGAAAATGGTCTGGCCAATTATATGGAACATTTCATATGAAATACATTTCCCTCAAGTAATTATAATTCCTATACTATAAATTGAGGAACAGATAAATCCAAGATATTTTTTCATTATCCACTCAAAAGAATGTCGTCAAACTCGCGATACCGGTAAAAAGATTACTGGTAAGATAGGAGAATACAACCGGTAACGACGGAACTACGTGGTGGAGGAGGGGGAAAGAAGGGAGGTCACAGTAAAGAGACTAATTATAGAAGAGTGATTGGTCGCAAAAGAGCGATCGGTAAGACTTTAAATCCTTTTCTCTATCCAGAAAAGCCAAGTGCACAGTATAGTGGCAAATCATAGAAGTGTGATTGGTCTAAAGTAGGGGAGGGGGATGGGTGATGACTAAGTAATGGGTAAAAAGAGTATTCGGTTATGACTTACAACTAAAGCCTCCCCTTCCATTTGGAGGGTGATGGGGTGAGGAGGTTCAGTTACAAAAGAGTGATTATTCACGAAAAACTGATTGATAATAGCTCAGATCCCTTCCTCAAATATATAGGTGAATAGGGGAAGGGGGAAGGAGTACCAGCATTGTGATAGATCACAGAATAATAATTTGTCTCAAAAAAGAGGAAGGTTACAACTGGAACTCCATTTTACATTTCAAGGGGCAAGGAAGGAGGTCGCAGTATAATAACCGTTTATAGAAGTATGACTTGTCACAAAAGAGTGATCTGGCAAGAATGAAAAATCCTTTTCTTGTCGAACGGGTTAGATTAAGTTGGGAGAGAGGGGTGCGTTACTTGTCAGTCTCAACTGTTCACTGCTCAATATTCCAAGGTTGATGATAACACAGCCACGCAAAAAAAAAATTTTTGCCTGGGGGTCAGACCATATTCCTTCAATGTTTCGGTTTTCAATGGAATTGAATCACAAGTCCATTCTTCCCTGTTCGCTCAGGTTTTTGACGAAACCTCAAAAACGAATAACAGCCAGACAAAAATAAATGATTGTCTGGCCTGAGGATCAGACCATGTATATCATGTGTTTTCAGGGTCGCAGAAATTGAATCCGAAGTCCATTCTATCTAATCGTCTCAGGGTTTTAACAAATCGTCGGAGTGTCTTCACACCCACACAAAAAAGATAATGATTCTGGCCTGAGTGCTACACCATGTTTATCATATGTTCCTTGGGTCCCTGTAACAGAACTCGAAGTCCAGTTAACTCGACCACGACAGGTTCTTAAGAACTCCAAAAAGTTTTCACAGCACACAAAAATAAACAATAATTATGGCCAGCATGTCGGACCACGTTAATAACATGTTTTCTGTGTAACTGAATTCGTATCCAAATTCTTGGTCATCCCATCATGTCAGGTTTCTGAGAAACCTCAAGAAAATGATACAATCCAATCTCAGTCGGAACCCTTCAATCTCATAACCATGGATTCAAATAACCACACAAGTCTCATAGCGAAATCTATCATGACCCAGCATTTCTACTAAACTCATCTCGCACAAGATCAGCCTTCTTTGAACGAGAGACTTGTGTATAAGAACCTTCTGTATCATTCGAACAAAATAAACAAACTAGTGCACATAATGGGGAGCTTTGGACACACACTGTTTTATATTTCCCCACAAAGAGGCACCTTAATATCTACATAAGTGGCTCGTATGTATCTGCATCCAGGGCAACTCGATGCGGTGAATGTGGAGACTGTTTGAGGTTCTGTAAAAAATCTGACATTATGGATAGAAATGGACTTGGGATTCGGTTTCAGTTGACCCTAAAACATTAGGTATAAATGGCCTTACACCCAGGATAGAATTATTTTTCATATTTGTTCGACTGAAAACGCTTTTTAAAAATATGTCATGAATCTGACGTGATGGAGTAGAGTAAACTCCAGATTGGGTTCAAGTGACCCCAAAAAAAAAATTAATTAACATGACCTGGCCCCCAGGCAAAGTACTTTTTTGTGTGGCTGTAAACAAATGAAACTGAAATCCAGTAATGATTGAGTTAAAAGTACTTTTTAACTAACGTATATTTTATCCATGAAAATAGGAACTTTTTTTGGGATAACTTCTTGATTTTTGAATATTGTTATAGTACTTCGAAAACGATCCAAATGTTTGTAATTTTATTGTAAATGTTATAGAAAAAGTCCTCTCGTCTCAAACAATGCGTCTCCCTAGCCGTACTAAATCTGATCATTTCATTACAGCAGATTTTTTTCAAAATTAACCGAACGAGAAAGTTCAGTAGTAATCAAGTTAATTGTGGTTTTCTAGTAATTCGTCACGGGACGAAAAGCACTTCTCTGACTGGTCACATCCTTACCCCCTTCCAACGTATCGTACGGAACGGGATGGCACACTTGTTTCTCGTTACGGAAGAAATTCGAGTCACACTGCCAGTCCATTTTCAGAATTATTTCGCAAATACTATGGCAGATGACATTTTTCATTGTGCAGTATTACTGCAAATTTTATCATTTTTTAAACGTTTCCTTCAGAAACCATCAGTTGCAGGCTATCTTCCTTGGTGTGAAAGACTGAATTAAGTCACAATCCCTATTCCTGTTCTCTTAGAGCCTGAGCCATGTGTTTCTAATGTGATTTCCCGGAAGAAAAATTCTGTCAATTTCTCGAAACTTAGAGACTTCTTGCTACGAGATAAGTCCAAATCGCCTTTTCTTCTAACGCATGTCGAGAATCACAGCCAAAAATACCACACCTGCATTTTTGACTGCTATGTTACGGCCCAAACCACGAGCCAGACACAGACTTTTCTAAGCTGAATTTAGGTCAAGTCAAGTTGAAACAAAGTCAAAATATTTTAATTCGGAACACCTCGTATCGCTCCCCAAGTAAAAATCCCCATGTTACTTGACTTTGGCTTTGAGAAGGTTATGTCCGGCTGCGTCACAAAATAGGGAGAAGACGTCACATGGGATTTCACTCTAATTTGGTCTGAACGTTTTAGCCAGCGTTGAGACAAAACTATCTGGACTCAGAAAAAAGAGAGTTCACAGCTGCAAATAAATGAAATCAACAAAAGAAAATTTTTAAGTTACCGAATCAGTAGTTCTCAAGTTGGAAATGCAGAATCTGAAGGTCCGAACAATCATATCCATCGAACATCTACTTTAAAGAGACCTAAATTATAATATCCTATAAAAGGATATCCTGAACTCTAAGAAATACGTATGAACAAATAACAATGTTGGTATCTCTGCCATGCGAGTAAGGATTACAAATAAGGATTCGTTAGATAATCGATACAAAATGCATATTTACATTGTATAAACATATAATTTTCTAACCACGAACATGCATTAGCTTTCATGACAGTCAGGCTGACCCTTTTTCTCAGGCCCTGGTTGCCTGTAGACAAACTTCTAACGGTTCCAACAATCAAATTCGAATCAAGACACAAATACTTGTCGAATCAATATATGCCTTCAAAATGAAGAATTTTTTTCCTGCAATAAAATTTTACTTCGTCTCAAAAATGATACATGAAAATATATCTCCACTTCGTCTCTAACATGCCCTGATTGGGAGCAATTAAGGTCGGATTAAAGCTGAAGGATTTTTATTTCAGGCCTGTATCGTGATATACCTGGTGAGTAAGTCTAATCACCTGTGAATAGCAAAAGTAAACAAAAATGACAGTCTTCCTATCTATTAAAAAGAATTATCATGGATGGTGCGTATAATTGTCTAGAATGTAACACTGAATATCTGAACTTGGACACTCAAAATTTTACTCTCATATTTGTCTGAGTTATTTCATTATTCCAGATTTTCCCTTCTAAATTAAATAAAGCCTAATGAAACATCGCGACGATTTTGACATTTCTCCTAATCTGATGCATAAAATTTACTTCTCGAGATGCGCTTTCCCTCCATCTCTTGCGAAACAGGACCAATTATCCGAACAACACTGTTCGGGAGGAGAAATTTACATTCTCACACCAACCACTCCATAATAAGTTATTTAGGCACCTGACTCTGAATAGAGGATCAAAAAGAACGCTATATGCTTTTTAGTGAAAGAAAACTTCTCCCAACAGTTGCTTTTAATATCATATACTTTTGCAGCAGACTCGTTCTTTTTTTCCATCATTTATTCTCCCAACTTTTTAGTAGTGTGTAACCAATCTCAAAGATTTATTCCCAAATTATTTGGACCCCTTCTGGTTTGCTCTAAAAGCAAGCGATTTCCGAAAAAAAAGTAAATGAGGATCACGCTTTAATGGTAATGTTCATCCTCCTCCTCAAGCATCACTGCTTCTATACTACACACTCACGCTCCCCCCATACACACATCGGAAGCTTTAACTAGTTTGAAACCTTTCAGGTAGAATTTAGAGGTCATTTATACTTGGGTCGCTCTGTGTCCTCAAGGTACACGAGTCTCTTGCCGTTGTGTCCAATTAAATCCATTTCACGCTGCAGCCGCTTATCTCCATGATTGTGAGACGTGGGTTAGCTTGAGTTTTACCGGCGATTCACGAGTATCATTCCGCAGAGAGAACCCCCTTCCCTCCTTTATTCTAATCCTGTGGTAGTTTATCGAACCGAATTCCTCTTATATGTACAATTTTTCTAAGGTACTATTTATTCGTACGTTTACAGGCCACTTCACGTACCCCTTTCCAACACTTCCTTCCCTTTTCTAAGGCCCATACCCTTAGACCAAATCTTGGTGAAAATGTGTATAAAAGTACAGACAGTCCGAGCATTAGGCCTCGGCTTGTAGGGTGCCAACCATACAAGCACACGCAGTTCATGAATCTTGTAAGCGAACTACTCTGAGCTGTAAGATATATGAAGGTGCTTGTGCATGTTTGAAATAATAATGTTTTACGTTTCTTTGAACTTGAAAATGATATTCTTTTACAAGATCCCCTTACACATTAGAATGCAGAGTGATCATATGTGCCCTTTGTGACACTCGTGATTTGCAGCTTATATACCGCACGCGTTAAAAAAATACATATTTAATAGTGTAACAAGTTGAAAAAATCAAGGAACATGAGAACTTCTATTCATATATATGTCGTAGGCAGTTGTCAGAATCCGACAGTCTGCAGACTGCCTAGGGAGTTGGCTGGCTGCCGGCAGTTGGGAGAATGCATCATCGAAATGCTCTTTCTCTCATCTGCTTTTCTTCCTTCAGGCAGTCGGCAGACTGCCGGCAATCGGGAGAACGATATGGTCAAATCGGGACAAAGGTGCCTTTCTGCACCGCAAGACTTGAGGAAAGGATGAGGTATGTGACCTGAATTATTTCTAAAACTAATTCAAGGCCTTCCCTTCCGCCTTTTCGCCCTCCACCAGACTTTGGAGAAGGGGAGGTACGTGACCATGATTATTTCTAGAACTAGTCGCACGCCCTCCCTCTTCTAAAGTCTGCCAATTTCCTAGACAGTCGACAGACAGCCAAATTTGACAGGCAGATTGAAGAAACAGCATTCCTGATATGGATTTTCCCATCTTGCGGCAGTCAGCCAAATCCCTAGGCAGTCTGCGGACTGCCGGATCCTGACAACTTCCAACGACATATACATATTCGAACAAGAAGGTATGGTATTTTCGAATGTTATCTCAACAGTTACCGAATGGACGCGTCGATATTTATAATTATTTTTGTGGAAGTTTAAACTATGCCTTCGACTCGAAGTATCATTAAAAGCTTGTACTGATTCAAGAGAGACAAAAGTTATTTGGAATCGCCATGTTTATTTTTCTGTTCGAATTATCTTCTATTTAACCGTGATTGAATACTTGGCTCTTCAATTGTGCATTTGAAAATGTGTCAGTCAAACAGTTTTGACAAGCACGCGATCAGAGCGGACACACGAAAAATCTATGCCTGTGTTTGCACATTCAATTCGATGGCAGGGTTAAATAATTGCTGTTTAATTCGGTAAATCCTCCTTACTTCCGGTCGGCATTGTCCGACGGACAGTGACATATGAGTATACATGAACTGCTGTGCGCTAGACTTGTTATAAATTTATTCTATGTCGCAGTTATGGATAAATATCGATGCCCGCACTGGAGCAAAGATATGCTATAATTTTTCCAAAATTGTTTCCTGCAAGTTTTCCTTATTTTTAGAATATTAAACAGTTTTATTTATTATTATCAATCAGGTTTTCCATCAATAATGAAATTTCAATGGACACCTTTACATGTGGGTATTCTCTTCTGATCATGACATGAGTACTATCTAGAAAGTCGATTATTTTCGGGTAAAGATTGACGTTCACTTTTCTACGTTTTTACTTTTACACTTCACACTGCACGCAGAAAATCTGACTTCAGCCCAGCGCCGACAGGAATTAGGAAAAAATTTTAGTTAATATTTCCTGCGACCAAGGAAATGATTTCTTTGATTGAATAGGTCTAGATTTCTTGAAATCTGATTTTTCCTTCAAAGAAACATTTTCTTGATCCAATCAGATTGATTCTTTGTATTGACAAGACCAAATAATTTTCCTTGAATCAAGTATTTAGGTTTATTAACATGAATGGAATAATTATTTATTTTAAAGAACAGTATCAAGCATTTTTTTTATGCAAAGAATATTGTCTTCACGTCAATATTTATTTCTCTGGGTAAAGGAAATGATTCTTTCGATTAGTAGAATTGAATTTTTCTTTCAAATAATCATTACTTTAACCAAATAATCATTTCGTTGAATCAAATACTTATCAATTGGATTTGGATGAATATTCGTTTGGCATGTATGGTCGAGCGTTAGATACAGCTTCAACTTTATTACTGTTCTTTCAAATTAAATAATTCATTCATTCATGTTGATTGCATGTTGTTGCATCCTTGTCAATACAAAGAATCGAACTAATTGGATCAAGAAAATTTTTTTTTGGAGGAAAAATCAGATTTCAAGAAATCTAGACATATTCAATCAAAGAAATCACTCTCTTGATCGGAGGAAATATTAATTTAAATATTTTCTTGATCCCGAGAAATAGGATTCCAGTTAATGCATTTACTTGATCAAAATTTTTTTTCAGTGTAAGAAAAACATCAAAGCTGTGAAACTTTCGCTAAAATGTCTAGATGTGAGAAAACTCCCGCTGCTGTAAAATTTCTTGTTCGGCTATTGTCAACGTCGGGCCGGAGTCAGATTGTGTGCGTGCAGTGTACCTAGTTAGGATCACGCGCCGCACACTTGTAAACCTTTGAAAGTCCACAATCATTTATCGACGTGGTTTACGACATGCAGTACTCTGCACCACCAAATGAGTCGTGGATACAAAAATTAATATCTTATATATATATATATATATATATATTAATAATATGGACCTATTCTGAACAAGTGGCGCCATTTTACTGATAGGTGTCATTTCTGATGTATTGTTACTCTCTATTTCTCTCTGATTAAGAAGTAAGAAATTATCACTATATGAACTCTTACAATCTGCAGACAATCAATTTCGAATCTCTTAAATCTAAAAGTGCTAAATGTTCATTAAAAACCTGAATAAATCATTAAAAAGATAAACTTACCACCAATCACTATGAAATCATAATAATTTTCAGCTGGTCTCACAGGAATAACTCTTTCGCAAAGCTGTGCAACTTCTCTTTTAGCTCGTATAAATGTATCCAAAAGGGTCATGAATATTATGAACTGTGAACCTGGGCAGCCTTGAGCCAAGGTAGGACCCAAAAATGGTTCCGAACAATGTGGCATGGATGAAACTTGGTACGACATTCTACGAAAGAAAAATTTTATGCTTAGTATGCTATCAGAAAAACGTGATATTAAGATTCCGGAAAATTCGCTGGTCGTAAACATGACCATAGAAATATCTGCCAAAATATTTCCAGAGTTACATTAGAAAAGTGATGACAACGGTAGGTGGCGATAATCTACGAACAATACGGGATAACTCCCATTTTGAATGGGATATCAAAGAAAACAACAGAAACTTTGAACTCTGGTCCCTTTTCACGAATCCTCCTTTGCGTTTGTTTGTTTACATGTTCAGTTCATCAGTTTGAGTTATTCACAATTAAGGTTTCCATGTATTTATACTCAAAAAGACCTATAGAGCGCCAAAGGATAAGTTCGGTCACACCTTCATCCTTTCTTCAAGTCTTGCTTATTTGTGTCATGTGATATTGCAGAACAATTTCTTTGACCCCAACACCTATACAAAAAAACACCACCGAGGCCAGAAGAATATAATTCTAGCCACGACACTTTCAAAAATTAACTTCTCATTGGCCTAATATTTTCTTCAAAATTTGTCAAAATTTGCTGAGATATCCAAGATGAACTTTGTAGAGTCTCAATCTTTGCGTCCTTATTTTCAAAGATTCTCGCAACCAGATTCTATCGGTAAAAACTAACCCAAGCAATTCGAACGGAAAAATAAAAAATGTGATCACGACAAATGGCCAAATTACTTCGAGATGACAGAGTTGCATAATCCACCTGAAATAAGCTGCAGGCTTTGATGTTTAGCATCGCTGAATCGTTAATTATATTCAGAGGGCCCTAAGAACGACCCTTAGCACTTTCAAGAAAACAATTCCATAGCGTATGTATGTAGAAGAGCTACACAATTTTTAATGGAAATTTTTCACGCTAATTGCTTTAGGAAGCTCCAGGTTATGTTCCTGAACCCACAAAAATTATTATTATTAGGAGTTTGAGTTTTACGGATAATCTTTTTCTCAGTCAGTTACACTTCATGAGATTTGCCCTATGTCCCTATCGAATAGACGGTCGATCGTGGTCTCCGCAGGAGAAGACCCCACTGATTTCACGCCTCGGCGGCTGCGCCCGTCTTTCGAAATATCTGTACTCGTATTCACCTGCAATATTTTTGTAGCACGTAAGAAAGTTTGCAGTTAAAATGTAGAATACATTGGACTGAAATTCGATCTGGCGATGAAGCATATCATTACTGGCTATGCAATTTACGGATCCTACTCCTTTGAAAGCCAGTCTATGATTCCGCCAAAACTTGAACTCTCGTCCTGCCAGCGATGAAGTTTGGAGGCGACCGTGATAAAGACTGGACCGCAGCACCAGATATGGTGTCTTCGAACGAAAATATTTTAAACTTTCTGCATATCAAACGGAATAAACATTGTTGGATTGAAAATAGTCACACAGATATCTTAAGGAAAGATCAAATATTTTATAACCTCACATTAATATTTAACATCCCGTAAAATTTATCCCTATCATTTTCAACAAAATAATTATAAACTATATGGATGTAAAAAAGCAAAAAAGTCTTATGATTCAAAATAATTACACAAGAAACTTCTAGAGAACTCAAGTCTAGGTTCCTTACCCTTTGACAATATTCAAAAACCCTCACGAAACACCTTTATCACATAAAACGTTACAATTCCAAAGTATCAGCATGGAAGTAGCTACAACATTTTTAAATAAGAGATAGTCACTCATGTGAATTACAGGAAACTTCGGGTTATGTTTCCGAACCAAAAAAAATATTCATCAACCCTCGGGATTTATGTCTTCCACTTCACGCAAAACAATTCTAAGCTATTTGCAGGCAAACTTATCATAAAATTCATAGATTTGAAATGATAATACAATTGACAATCAGAAATTTCTGAATTACATTGTTAATCTCATAATGATATTTCACAACTCTCAAGAACTTCTGATTTCTCTTCTGAAGAAACAAGCCTACGCCGTCTGTATGTCAATCAGCCTTACAATGTTCAAATTGATAATAGTCAGAGTTACCGAGTCTACTATTTCTGATATGGTATTCTCAACCCTACAATAATATGGAGCAACACTTTGGATTCAACCCCTTCACTTTCATGAAATTTGACATTTCCGAAAGGTGCATTGTGTGAAAATCTCGATCTAAGAACCCTATAGCTATTTTAAATTAAAAAACTTCGAATCAGTTCCGTCAAAAACAATAGGAATACTTTTGGAAGTCTCCATTATTATTATTATTATTATTATTATTATTATTATTATTATTATTATTATTATTATTAGGTTTGACATCTGGCCTGCAGATTAGTTTTGAGGTGAATTGTGTGATGTTTATTCATTTCAAAAGATCTTCACTGTTTTGTCTAGTGGCACGCAAGCATGTCCTTCCCGTGTTACGCGAATTATAATTTTGGTTGATCGGATTTGCTCAAATTTTGCAATAAATATTTGGCTAGAAAAAAGTTGAATTTGCTTAGAATAGAATTACGTCAGAGTAAGTTCTTTGAAAAAAATCGGGGGCAATTCTCTCTGAAGAAAACCATTCAAAAGTCTATTTTTTCGTTAGTCCATTTCATTCTTTTCAGACGAAATATCCAATTATTTCGTTCTTCCTAGAGTGCTTTTTTTATCTTCCAGAGAAAAAAAAATTTCTAAAAGGTTTCACACCATATTGTATATTGTGATAAATAAACATATGTATAATTATTGTGATGCTTAACTATTGAACTCCAAACTTCAATCTTTTTGATGAGTTTTGACGGCATAAATTATTTGGAATATTGAAGAGAGTGGTCGAACTAAGATTTACAGACACTTTCAAATCTCGAAAAGCACAAAAAGATGGTATGGAAAATGTTTTTCTAAATCTTATCAGAAAAATAATTGGACATATTTATTATTATCTCTCTATGTTCAATGAAGTTGTTCTCATGTTCATTCAGTGATACAGATGAAAATAAGAAATTGTCAATGCGGTCCACTCTTTCCGAACTACTCTTCGAAAATGCACTAAGTAACAAAACATCTTTGATAATTATAGTTTATGTAAATATTTGTTTCTCTACTGGTCTCCAATCAATATTTAAAATAATTATTGATTCAAATATATATTTTATGAGTGGTGAAAACATAATTCTTTACGTCCACTGGGATCTGAATTTGTAAACCGCAGTCTTCAAAATGACGTTCTAATGCTCTCGTACACGAAGCTACGGAAATCACGAGATTCATTTTTCAAAACCCCCTGAAAACCGATTTCTACATCATTTTCAGACTTGTTTAATTCTAATTTTTCCAATGTTCTGCAGGTACAGCTTATTTCTCGATGTTATGGCTTCAACCAGAAATATATAGGTAATTACATTTGATGTTAATTTTTTTTGCCTACTGTTCTCATATCAACATTCGAGATAATTATTATTTATTTGATTATGAATTTTTCAAGTTATGAAAAATGTTTCTTGAGCTCCACTTGATTATTTCTTGTCCACTTATTGACTTTATTGGATGCTGATACTAAACATAAAGCTTTCGGCAACAACATTCTGTTGATTGGGTTCCAATCTTCGATTACAAAGCAAAAATCTCTGAATGCTGCAGTTCGCTTTTCGCCTGGTTATTTTGAAAATTGAAGAAACACGTATCTGGTGTCCGTCAAAAACGTGCCCAAACCTGAGGAAAGTAAAATGATGAAATTTGAAGAAACGTATGGTACCTGAGAAAATTCTGGTTGCTGGATACCCCTTTAGCTAAGTGGTTAGACCATCTGACCGAAAATTGATGACTCTCGACGATTGCAATGGAAATTTTCGAGATTTTTTTTTGCAAATATGCTAATAAATTTAGATGGGCTACTTGGCTACTCTTTGGAGTAACCTTGTGTTGCATAGTTTTTCCTACGCTAATAAGCTTTCTTATAAGAAAAATGTGTGAGTGATTTATTCTTTGGGACAGTCGATCTTTATGAGGTAAATGTGCCGAACCCACACGTTGCTGATTTCATCGAAGGTCGACATCAATATGTCGTTTTTCACAGAGTTTGAAGTGAAAAATTTGGTTGTGTCAACTTTTCCTTAGCTTGCGCGTTTTTCCTTATCAAACTTCCCTATTTCTGGAAAGACTGTCATTATTTTCTCCATTTTTGAGAGATTAGCATTTCCTAAAATTTCATCAATTACCTAACCTTACTCTTATCGTACAGTCGCGACTATGTGGAAACTGCCAAGTAGAATATCTCAAATTTTTACAACATTCCTCGCACCTTGATTTGATGAGTAAAATTCAAGAAAAGGAAAATCCATCAGGGAACAAATAAAGCAGATCTGCATTTAATAAAACGTATAATTGCATTCTGAAATTCAGATATTAACGCCTTAATTCAGACAGAGTTTCTGCTGACTATGCAAAGTGTTCCATCCTGAGGAAGTCTCCTGCCCTTGAGGAGTGATGCAAAACAGTTCACAAACTATGGTTAAAATTCCGGGTATGAAATTCCGGATAAGTTTGTGCACTATTTTCTCTCAGATTCCTTTCAAGATTTGCATCCGAAGCTTTCCGAATCATTTCTGATTCACTAAAAATCCAGAACTGCCTGCTACTTTCCGCACTCTTTCCTCAATAAAATATCGCATAGATAATAATTAATATATATTATAACAATATAATAATAATTATACAATTTGACATATAATTTTGGGTGGAGTTCCGAATAGCTTAAACCGCTGATTTTTTTGAGGCTCCGTATACTTATGTATGTTCATCCGCTGAGTACGAAAATGATAGTGAAAATTTGCGACCAAACGATTCTCATGGTGAAACCATGAGAGAACAATAAAATCATGATTCTTTGCGATTTTTCAAAATAATATGAAAAAGAAAAAATGTCTGAATAAAAAGTTATAGGTCTCATTGAAATACAGCTTTTTCGTCTGACAATTGTTTTTCTTTGAGTGATACTCTTCGAAGAAAATGAACGATATAAGGAATAAAATTGTATCTCTATTGGTTTCGATTTGGTACCTACTTACGCTCTTTTCGTTCATACTATGTACATTTATGTATCTTGACGCACTGATTACGAAAATAATAGTGAAAATTTGCATATAGTCGATTTTCATGGTGAAACCATGATAAAACCATAAAAATCGTGGTGTTTCGCCATTATCTCAAATAATGAACAAACAAAAAAATTCTGATTGAGAAGTTATAAAACTCATCGAAATACAGATTTTTTCTTAAAAAAAATTTTTTTTTTCTGTGAGATATACTTTTCCACAAAATGAACGATATAAGGATTAAAATTGAATTGTCACACACCTCCCTCTTTTCCCAAGTCTCGTGAGGGGCGTGAGGGGCTGGTTATAGAAATAATGTAGGCCACACAGCTTGAAAATTGACTAGTCACAAATTTTCACAATCATTTTCGGAATCAGCGCATCAAAATACATGATTATACGGAGCCTTAAAAGAATCAGCGTTGAAGCTATTTGGAACTCCATCCATAATTTTTTTAGACATTAATGTTAACATTTCCATTCAATTCCAGAAATAATTTACTTACACTTGTAGTGCTTCTTTTCCAATCTTGTTGAGATGGATAAACTTTTTCTGTCCTAAAAGCAATATTATGTACTTTCTTTTGGAAAATATATATATATATAAAAAATCTGCCCGTGCATCTTCGCTCGTAAGTTTAAGCGCGCCTAGGGCGCCCGTCATTCAGATCTCGCGCTTCGCGCTCGGGTTGTTTTCTCACTTCAAGCTCACTTTCATAAGTGCTTGATTCAGTTTACAATGTAATGCATAGACAGATCTTCAAAAATTGCAAACTGCTGAAAACCTCTAGTACTTCCATAAAGATTTCTGGATTTTTTTCATTTTTGATGGGAATTTAGAAAAGAATTGAGTTTACTTAAGGCTTTACTGGCCCTAAGGAACACATTCTCATTACAATACTCGCCACCGATATTTACATCTCGCATAGTTGGTCTAGAAATGTAAATTTTTTGTTGTTTCAAAAGCGTTGTCACAATTAAAACAGAAAATATACGTCTACATGAAATTTCAGTGAAAAGTTTGAGGCTTTTCCAAGGTAAACAATTTTTTATCCAACGTTTCTTCTTGTCTCTTATTGTTCGGCTGGAAAATGGAATTTTTAATTTTTGTAAGTGCATTATCGTGATTAAAACAAAAACTGTTCGTCTTATTGTGAAATAGTCAACAGTAAATTTGTAGATTTTTCTAAGTTGAAAAATTTGTATACTTTTCATTTTTGTCGTACCCTGCATAGTTTAGCTCAGAAATAGAATTTCTCATTTTTGATAAAACTTTTCACGATTCAAACAAAAACTATGCATCTTATGAAAAAAGTGGTCCCAAGAAAATAATTATATCTTTTAAGAATGAATAATTTTGTTTTGAAACATTTCTTTGCACCTTGTATAGTTTGAGCGGCAACATGCTTGTTTGTTTTTTCAAAAAGCGATTTCGATGGATAAAACCAGAACCACTGTAAGACACCTTCGTAAAAATCTCAGGGGGTCTCAAAACGTGGAGATTTCATTAAATCCGTGAAAGTCTTTTTTCGCAAAAACCAATACCTTCTCATTCAGAATGAGAATGTAAAAATACAGGGCCTTAATATTAACATCGAGTACTTGCTCTTGAAAAAAGAAGCTTTCCTATCTAAATAATATGCAAATTAGAATTTTTTAAAATTGAAATTCCTGGAATTCAGCAGTATTTCGTGCTATCATATCGCTGATACTCGCAAATTTCTCATGATTAGACGTACTACAAAAGTTCCCGTAACTGTGACTGTAACTTACACTGGTGAGGATTTACAGGTCTTTAAAATCAATTTTTGTATAACTTAATTGTTTTCTTGTTGTTATTTTATCGATGGCTTAATTGTCAGGAAAGAAAAGAGTGACATATTCATAGGAAATCCAATTTTCTACAAAAAAAGTCCTCAAGCCAAATCTATAAGATAGATGTTTCTGGAATTATTGAGTTTTGACTTGTTTGTAGCGGATCGAATTAAATTCTGAAACTAATTCTTAGTCTTTTACATCCTGAAAAGCACGTGCATGTTACGTATACTGGTGTTGGTTCACAATATTCATTCATTCAGCGTAGAATAATATCTATATTTTTTCCTCCAATTTTGTAGACAATCGCTGCCGAATTCCATATGTAGTCTACAAACCGAAGCTAGAGGCGCACGAAACGACTTGATAAACTCTCGTTCTTCTTGGTTACTCTTCAATGGTTACTTTCTGTTGAATGTATTGCATGACATTTGATACGACCAGATAGAACTATACTGATTAAATTATATTTCGTGACTGCAATATGCAACTTTGAGAATAATCTGGAGTAGTCCTTATAACACAGAGATTACTTATGTCGAAAAAAAACAGACACAAAAAATCATCGATACCTTCGATTGAGATAACGTTAATAGATTTATATTATTATATGTTGAAAGCCGTTATTTTGAATAATGAATTTGATCTTTAGTAATAGAATGGTCAGATAGATAAAGAGTATTGCAGTTTCAGTTGTTACTCGTTCCATATTTGTTTTTAATTTGACGAACCTTACAATGGAAGGATAAAAAGCATAAAATCAAATACCTAGATTATTAAGAGCAGTACATTTGTTGAAAATTAGGGGCAAGAAGGACATTTTTATGACAAAGTTTTGATATGATTCCTCCGCTTACCAAAGGCCATTGTCAACAAAAGTCGTGTGTTACGGAATCTACTGAAGATATAAATATTTATTCTTTTCCAATAGAGGCCACCCGGTGGTCTAGAATTTTCAAAAAATCGATTCCTTCGTTGTTGATATTTTGAAAGTATAGTCCTCTAAGACTATGCTGTTAAATTTTTTTAAAGATTAACAGCCTGTTTAGGCTTTTTCGCAAAAATATAAATAATGTAATATCTATCCCTCAAACCCCAAACTCTTTTTTCTCGAAACTACTTTTTTTTTTACACGGCGGGTTAAAAAAGAACTATTGATCCGAATTATCTGAAATTTCGACATGTTATTCAGTACACCAGTAGCTATATCCGGAACAAGGGAAAAATTTTATCTTCATAGCTCCATTTTTTTTCAGCCAAAAAACTGATGAAAAATTATCCTATTTTCGGTTTCCGAACTTCAAAGTTACGCCATTTTGTCAAAAAAAAATTTTTTTCTAATATCCTCATTAAGCCTATAGCTAAACTCATACAGATTGATAATTACTTTTGTTTATATTTTTCTAGTGAATAGAAGTGCCAAAACCTATCCCGCCAGCCAGGCCTAATGCTTTGAAGGGGCCATCTTCAGCGCCATTTTAAAAATTATTGTAAAAAATTTTTTATAATTTTACTAATATTTTTGTATTCTATTCAAGTGTTAAAATATACGTACAAACCTTCATAATTGTAATTCACTTCTTTCATTACAAAAAAACATCTAAAAAAAGCCTTAAATCTACGAGCGCTAGATCACCCGGTGCCCTTAAAAATCACTATAAGCACAATCGAAATACGTTTCCGATTTGAGAGCGCAAAAACGAAGGAATATTTCTGATTGAAATTAGGCGCAATAATGAAATATGAAAACGACGTTACATAACCACACTGTCAAAGTCGAGGTGAAAGTCCCTGATTTTGGAACAAGAAAAAACTAGGGGAGAACTTCAGGAATAGTTATTATTTCTGACAGAGAAGTGAGTATATTTCATGACGCGCAAATATCGTCGAACACTATTGGAACATGAAAATTGCATTTATGCACAGCACGAAGTTGTCGCGATTATCAACTCTGCATGAGAAAAAAAACAGTTTCATATGAATAATCTGAGAACTTAAAAAAAAAGATATTTTTGTATAGAAAAAGAAGATGCGAAATTAAGTCCTGAATGATAAAATTAATGTGTTCTGAGAAATTAAATTTGAAACTTTATTTCCAAGTGCTCATGGGTCTCCGCAAGGGAGCTTACTCGAGGGAAATCGAAATCGAGGTTTTTACACCTTCTGATCCTTTTTGTGTTGCTCCTTTTATTGAAAAAATCAAAATTAAATTTCGAACGTTATTATTGCTGATAATACCGTTTCTTTTAAATTTCCAAAATACTTGTGCTCTGCTTTTTTTGAACGTGCTGATTATTTTTAGAATTATATAAAAATCCTTATCTGTACAGCGCTCAGCTTGAATGTTAGATAGGAAAATTATTTCCTCTAAATTTGAAATAAATGCGCATTGCGCATCCAATTTTTCTTCACGAAGATAAAACATTTGAGCATTCATTGCACTTATGTCTCAAAAATTCTTCTTTCCAAATATTATGTCCTACGTAATTCCACATTTCGAAATGCAGGCAATTTTTCGCATGTAGCTCAACAATGAATAAATTTTTCTAAGTCACAGAATTACTGATTAATTTTGAACTCTTTCTTAGTAGAAGGCCCTTCCATCAGTTCAAGAGACTCGCAGATATTCTTCATCCTTTGCTACATAACTATGAGTTCGAGCAAATATGTTTGGTTTATTAGTTCAAGAATTTGAATTGCTCACATCAATCCCGCCACAAAAGAAATATCGTAGCAGGAAGTATAAAGTTCATGGCAATTGGAGATTCAAATTTCAAAGAAGTTAAATTATTGAAGTTCGTCAGTTACAAGTGTTATATGTAGGCATGAACTTTCAGACGAATCACTATCAGAACTATTCATTGTAAATGCTTCCACTCACGCACAATGTGTAAGTCCATGTAATACACACACGCGGCGCATCCAGTGTTCGCCGTGTCCCGAGCCAGAGTGAGGCAGTGTGCTCAGACCGGAAACTGAAGCCAGTGCAACACCGCAATGTGCGTGAGCAACACGTCTCAAAGTATGCGCAGAGTCTAATGCACATATACTACACCGGCCTCCAGAACGGCAGGGTGGTAGAAATAGAGGGGGGGGGTGGCTGCGTTGGTGCCATGCTGTGACATATTGTGTCACATTTTGTGTCACATTTTTCGTGACGGGGTGCTCCCGTTTATTCCAGTTAGGTCACCTCGCTCAGAGTATATGTATACCCTCTAAAATCTTGAAGAATATGAATAATTCCAATTAAATTTTTCAAAATATTTATGCATCTACTTTAGACCGACGGATCCATTCTTAGTGTTTTTTCTCGAGACAGCAATGGACAATTCACACAAATTTTTTTTGCACAATATTTAAAATCGTTGAAGAAAGTAGCTTTTAGACGAAAAAATGTTCTCAAACCCTTCTGGCTTTCGAAATGCCCTTAATTGGCCAAGCATGTATGCATAAAGTGGGAGGACGGCTGTTCCCTTCCAACCAATGAATCAAATAACAATCAAATTTCTTTTTTTATCAAAAAAAATCTCGAGGATAAATTCTTTTACTTTTTACTTACTACAAGAAACCGTACTTGCAATTTTTGAGTCTTGGAAAAAAATTTCAATCAGAAATTTCGAAATGCTCCCCCTCTTCTATTTTTGATTCAACTAAGCTTGTTAACGAACTTGACCTGTATTTTTGGTTCCTCAAAATGTGTGCCAAAGGGCAATCCAATCCGATTAGTCTTTCAAAAGTTATGGAGTATGCAGGCGACAACGAAAACAGACAGGCAGACACCAACGTAAAAACTACTCTTTCGGAATCAGGAGGTTTCAAAACGTGGGGATTTCATACATTCCGCGAAAATATATTTTCACATACAACCAATACCTTCTCATTATGATGAAAATGTAAAAACTTCCTTTTGAAACACGAGGGTATTTTCATTTAAAGCAATTTTTGATAAAATTCAAAAAAAAGCCTGTCAAAATATGAGTGAGAGCCAAAATCAAAACTTTTTTCCTGTGTGTGAAATGTCCGTAAAGACTAATATTAAGATTACTATTCTGGTAAAACATTTCTACAACTTACAGATATATATCGGCGGGGAAAAAACTCAAGGATGAAAATGGCGTAACAGGTCCTGTGAAAAATCCAGTCTACTTTGGAAAACACCGCGTAAAGTGTGTTTCAAGTAGACTAGGAGGGTGCCCACGAACACCGTCAGGATTTATGACTGGGAAATGTCCTTGCATTTGGACCTTTCTAGCGAGGTCTGTGGCGCACGTAAAGCTGCAGAAGATTTGGTTTATGGTTGCATTACTTCAAACACAAGAAGTACATATCCCAACCAGGATCGAACAGAGTGTTTTGTGGATAAAATTGTCATCGATCCATTTCTCAACTCACTTTCCAGCATTTTTATAACGTTTCTCTCGTTCTTGGTTTGATTTCATACTCATACACACATAT